>JAEIIU010055636.1:0-14847 GCA_018874675.1 Drosophila baimaii | reverse complement strand
AATTATCTGCAAGGGTATATAAACTTCGGTTCCGCCCGAAGTTAGCTTTTCTTACTTGTTATAAGGTAAAGTTTAAGCACAACAGGGAACTAGCTTTATATTTCGACTTTCTTTGGTTGAATTTTCCAGGGAATTTGTTTGGATTTTCCAGGCAACTTTTTTATATGTTTCCCCTGCAAATTAATACTTTAAATACCTACCCACTTAATCCCAGAATTTCTATTTTAAGATCTAATTTATCGCATTTCCTTTTTAGCTTAAAATTCTTTCGATTTCGGTCAATGATTTTGTTTTTCCAACTGCCTCCACATTCGTTTGCCGTTCCACCATTCAATTGCCGGGACAAGGGCTTTTGTCATATGCTCTGGCCATAGATACAAATGTATCTTTCGGTATTTCTTCCTCAATTTACTCTTCTCGGTTATTTTTTTTTTTTTTGCTATTATTTGTATTTTCCTTTTTTTTCCCCAAGCTTGGTCAAACTATTTTGAATTGTAGTTGGTACTAGTAGTAGTAGTAGTAGGTATTGTTATATTTTCTTTTAGTTTTAGTTTCTGGATTTGACAGTCTTTTATTTTAGTTTTTTGATGCAGTTTCTATGGAGCTTTTACGATTCCGTTTTTTATTTAGTGTTTGTTTTTGTTAGGTGTGTGTGTGTGTGTGTGTATGGGTGTGTGTGTTTTGTTTGTCAATTTCACGCTCTATTTGTGAGGTTTGCTAGTTGCCTTTGCCTTTTGTTTGATTTTTCCCCATGTCTGCCTTCTGTTTTTTGTGTGTGTTTCCCCTGTCTATTTTTTTTCTTTCTTTTTTTCATTTTGGTTCTGTGTTTTGGCCCGAATCTTTGATATTTTTGTACTTTTGACCAATTTGCGGCGCACAATGCAAACAAACAATCCAACACATGGACACAAAAGGCACATAGATACAAATGTATCTGCAGCAGGTTGGGGTGTGTGTGTGTGTGTGTTTTCTAAGGGACAAATGATTGGCAGCTTTTCAATATGGCGCTAATTGAGTTTTTAATTGTTTGACTTTACACTTGTTGACTTCCAGTTTTGTTTTTTTTTTTCTTCGGTGAGCATCTCAGCTTCCATTTTTTGGGAAATATATCTTTAATAATATTTATAAAATCACTTTAAGCTGTAAGTATTTACCTAAGTTTTCAGGGTCAAATTAAATTACTAAAACCCCTATATAACTTAT
Source organism: Drosophila baimaii (assembly GCA_018874675.1). NCBI lineage: Eukaryota > Metazoa > Arthropoda > Insecta > Diptera > Drosophilidae > Drosophila > Drosophila baimaii. Next base: position 13,644 of record JAEIIU010055636.1, on the reverse strand, counting down.
GTAGAACTCTTTAAGAACTCCCCTTTAATTTGCATCGGTCTCCCCTCTCAATATATTTTTATTTTTTTTTTTTTTTGGGGCTCAGTCGCCGCCGCATCTGCCGCCGCTTCGCTTGAAGTCTGTGGGGCTCATAAGTATTTATAATTTGATACGACAAAAACATCGTCAAGCGGCTGCAAAAACAGCAATCAAAATCAGGGATGCTCCTCGAGTGGCGCCCCCCTGCCCATCCCCGTCCACCGTTCCGTCCCCCATCCGGCTCCGTCGGTTAACCCTCTTTGCAACTGGTTTTAATGGCTCCGTTATTTGCCGAAGACTTTTTCTCGTTCGCATCCACTCGAGTTGAAATAATTTTAATTTAGTTGCTCTCGGCCGGGGCGAAACTATATAAACAGGCTCCGAGAAGCAAATCAAGTACACTTGGGGAAAAGGAATCGTATTCATATTGGGGGAAATAAAAAATTGTGAATTTCATAAATTAACTTAATTTTTTAAAATTTCTTTAGCCAGAGTCCTTGGATTTTTGTGGAATTATTAAACCTTTGTCTTTGAAATTGTTTAAAATAATTTGATCTAAAAGAATGTAACGTCATAAATGGGTATTATCGAACTTTTTATTAGGACTATTTTTGTTTTTAAACTATTATATCTATTAGAGTTTTCAGATATACAAAAATTATCCTTAAGAATTACTATATTTTGGAAAAGCTGTAAATATTTTAAGAAACAACTACATAACTAATAATTTTTTCCCATTAGGTTTAAATTTTATATTAAACCAATTTTTATGGAATGAAATCTATACTTTCTAAACCTTAAAAAATAACCAATATTTTGGAGTATATATATATTTATGTAAAGAATGAACAAAGGTATATATTTTTAAAAAATAATTTTCCCATCTTCATAAATAAGCTTTATAATATTTTTGTTCGATCCTATTCGCTACGATTTATATACCACCTAAAGTATAATTAAAACTATATGAAACGCTTCAACTAAATAGATTTTTTAATTGAGAGACTAGTTTGGGTAGAAGCCAACAGTTGGACATGTCTAGATCGAGTCGGCTATGGATGATGTTCAAAAATATAACATATAAAAAGGGGAAAGTGTCTCCTTGACTGCATGGCAAACTCCTGACTATAAGTATTACCTTCATGGCAAGGAACATGAGTTGTTTCCTGCCATTTTAGGTATTTAAACATGTGATAGACATACTCCTGTTATTAATTTTACAGAATTCCCGTATTAAAAATATTAAAATGTAAATTAAAAAAAAATTTAAATTATAAAAATGTATTCCCCTGGATTTCCGAATATCCGTATCTTTTTTTGAACAATCAATTGCCCCAAAAGACGAGACAAAAAAACTGATATCTTGGCCATCTTCGATTGCGCATTCTTCGCTTTGTGGCATTTCATTCATGGACAGCGAAGTTTTTGCAGCTGCACTTGTCTGGCAGAGTAATTAATTTCAATTTGCAAAGTTCACAAGTTGTTCCTAGCAGCCTCCACACTTTTTCCTTTGTCCTTTGTCCTGGATTCCCCCACAGCCTCAAGCCCCTGGAAATCGCCTGACTTCTGTGACAAGCTGAAATAATTGTGGTGCATTCGGATGAGCTCGGCAAAAGGACAACAAGGACAACTTAATATGCATTGGGAACCCCGAAAATATACGAAATACGAAATACGCAATGCCAAAAAGGGATTCCCCTCCATTTACACAAGCTGCAGCTGGAAAATTCCCCAAAAACTTTGCGGGATTTCAATTTTTTGAGCCAATTCTCTGTCGGATGTCGGACGTTAGCCATCTGACAGACGAGGATACCAGGATGGGGGGGTGGGATACAAGGATGGGGTTATGGGTATGGGTGGTGACCTCGCTGCAAGTGCTATAAATTTATTTGCAATAAATTTACGACCTGCTGCAATGCAGGCAATTGCAAACTACAGAATTAGAAACAGCAACAAATGACAACAATTGAAACATTTTATTCCCATTTGGCCAGGACCCTGGAAGGATTCGAGAATACGAGTGGTTTGTAGGCAAAACAGTGGCCGGCTAATGAAGATAAATGCGTAATATATCGATGGCAAGTGGGGTTCTGTATTTTTTGGGGTATACAAAAAAAAAAATAGCTAGGTGCGTATATAGAGAGGAAAAGGTCCTTATGTTACTTAAATCATAACAAAAATATCGTAAATATTGATAAATCGGTAATTGAATTATCGAAAAATATCGCATTTAATGGTTAGATATCGATATTATCGATAATATTATACAAATATCTAAAAATGATATGGTATTTATTTTTCTTTCTTTAAACTATATTTAAAATATCTTTAAACTCGATTTTCCTATTCGTTTTGTACTTTTTTTTTCCCAACAAAGACAGCTTAAAGAAAGCTTAGGCAGATCTTTTGGCAAAGTTCGATATATCTATCGTCGTTTAAGTATCGATTTATAAAGGGGTCTCCTTGTCAAATATCGATAGCTCCTTCAGCTCAATACTATTAAGTATGCAATATATATTTATAAGTCATTAGCTTTTGTTTCATTATAATTAATATCTTATTCAATTAAAAATCCCTTCCATAATCTCCAATTTCTTTGGGCCTAATTAAAACCCAACCAAATCCGATACCCATAAAAGCGATCACCATCAATTGCATAGATCAAAATGATCATTTGTCGACTATTTTTCATTCCATTTATAGCATTTCCCACCCTTTTCCCTGCTCCAGATGGAAATATTTCGACGAAGGAGGCAGGCGGCAATAGGAGAGGTCCAAGGAACCTAAGCCACTATGTGTGTGCTATGTGAATTATGTGCCGGGCTAAGGGTAATATTTTATGGTGTGCGGGTGTATGTTTTTTCTTCTCTGTTTTCGTTTTTTTTTTAAATATATTTTCTTCTTTTTTTTTTGCTCCCTTCTCCCTTCTTTTTGGGTGTCATAATTTACAACTGTTGCTGGGGCAAAGGAGGAAGAAGACGACGCTCAACTGGAGAACCCGATTAAATATTGCACTTTCTTTCCGACAGAAACTGCTAGAGAATTTCTATCAAATATGCATGCCCATGAATCGGATTTTTTCCAACCTTTTCCGCCATAATTTGCCAGTTCCTGCAGGATGCCAAGGCAGAGGCCAAGGAAGGGTGAACTTAAGTGGCGGTGTTAAAGCTAACTCTGGCATCCGAAAATTATAGGTCAGCGCTTTGCAGTGCTAATTAAAAATGCATTTATCTCGCTGTCTCTCGAAAAGCGACCAAAAATAATAATAATAACAAACATCGATAAACGGACTCCTGGAATTTCCCAACACAACCCAGACATAAATCTTTATTATCACGAGAAACGACAACAGACAAACGACAGTGAAACACCGAAAACCGAAAACATCGGACAGAAAATGAAACGAACCGATGATAAATACCAAGTCTGGGCCTAGTATTAAGATATAAGAATATATCCGAAGATGGATGGCCGGGGTCCAATGAGCGTGAGACATCAAGAGGCGCCCGAGCTCGCTCTCCAAATTCAAATGGAACCTAATTAGCCGACGGAGGGGACAGTGGGTCCAGAGCATATGTTTTTGGATTTACAAGATGGGTAATATGTAGTTTATAGTAAGCATATAAATAAGAAGGTTACAAAATTAGTGATAATTTTTAGCTGAATTGTTATCATTGTTTTTTACCTAAGATCCAATAAATAATAATGGATTAAAGGGCTTATAAACATGTATTTAAACAAATTGTATCAAAAGCTTATATACATTTCATTTTTATATTTAGAAAGAGTAATATAGATATTAAATTTATTTCTTTATTTATACTGTATTTTTACTTTATTTATTTTTTTATTTTTTTTTATTTTTTTTTTTATCTCTGAAGGCTTTGCGTAAAGATTCCCAAGTCTAGTTTCATGATGAAAACTAAATTAATTTTTAATTAATTTCCTTTACAAGATGTATATATATTTCTAGTAACTATTTTACCGCTTTCTTTTATTTAAAATTACCATTACTATTTATATTTATAATTTAACTGTTAATTTGAAAATGATCGCACTATTTCGCACCACTGTGCGCGCTGCTTTATGAGTTGATTCTAATTGGAGCCCGGACGGGCATTTATGAGTGGCTGCTACCCATGGATGGCTCGCTGGAGCAGCATCTGGAGGATTGGGGGACCTCTTATTCCGATTCAAACTCTGATTCGGAACCTAATGAAGTATGCTAGGGACTCCTCTCGCTTGGCATTCTTTTTTTTTCTCTGCTTTCATTAGCATTCGCACTAATTGTCCTCGGGGCTGGAACAGTTTTTCTTTCCTCACATGCCCCAACTCCTGATCCCCATCCTCCGGATCCCTGTCCCGCTCCCTGACGATACCATTCCCGGCTCCCAACTGCTGCTGATTTGATTGAAACCAAAAAACAATCACAGATTGCTCCAGCAGCTGCTAATGAAGTCAATCTCATCAATGCACATTGCGTGCTCATTTCCGCTTTTGATTTATGCTCCAAAGAGAATTGCCAAAGTGCGACAATGATAACATAATGGTGTATATATACTGCGAATAAAGTCGTTACAACATCGGGAATCTATGGGAATATGTGTATATGAATTTATAAATTCAGCAGACATTCAAAATTTGAAGAAGGCTTTAAAAGGTTTAGTAAATCTGCCAAAGTTACTGAAGTTTTTATCACAAAAAGCTTAAATTTGTAAGCAAAAAGTAATTAATATTAATAAGAAACAGTATTTAATAGTGATGTCGAATAATTCGTTTTAAAAAACATTGTATTACTGTCTTTTTGGCCCAGTGCATGTAGCAAAAGGGAACTGTACCAGGTGCTGATTTTGCTGGGGGTTCCCCTTGGTCTGTTTGATTGATGATGTGCGATTGCACAAACAATAACTGCGAAATTACAGTTATGTTCTCGAAAGCGGCAGCCCTAAAAGTGTTTCAACAAAACGGAAACGAAGCCAACCGATGACGATTGAGATTGATGGCAATGATTGAAATTAAGAACAGCAAAAGGTTTTAATGTGCAATTAACTAACTAACTTAATAAACTTAATTAATGGAAGTTCCATGTCCATCCCTATGCTCCTTCTTCGAAATGAAAGAAGGATCCCAGCAGATCTTGAGCTAATATATCTACATATTTATACATATTTTCCTAAAGGAAACTTAAAATCCCTTCAGCATTACAAATAGAATTGAATTAATAATCTTAATTAATAATTTTAATAAATAAACCTTAAGCAAGGCTATATATCATATGCAACCTTCGATAACTGCACTTTTTGTTCGATTACCTTTCATATATCGTGAACTCTCGATATCAAAGCCACCGATTGATTGATTAATTCACCGCACTCATCAATCATGGGTCACTGCATCTTCAGCAGCAGTCAATCAAATTATAGACAAAAAAAAACCCAAGAAATTTCTTTAGTTTTTTTTTATTATTATTTGTTTTTGCGTTGGTTTTCGCTTTATCAGCAGGAAAAACTGAAGAAGCTGAAGAAGCTGGGTGGCATGGCACGGCCAACAATTAAAAGCAGGCAAAACAAAAGGAGCAGCAGGACGATACGATGATGATGAAGAGGAGAACCAAATAGTGAACAGGATGCGGGCAACAACAATTAGGTCGCCCATTGAGCGGATAGAGAGGGTAGAGGGTAGAGGGAATGCCAAAAGATTCGCAACAAAAATCTGCTCAATCACTTTTCACTTAACCCAAACACAAGAACTTCAAGTTGATGCCGGGGCTAGGGGAGGAGCAAAGGAAGAAGCGGCAGAAAGAGCTCTTCTGCGGGCAGAAGAAAGAAAGAGAGAGTGTGAGGGCAAAAGTGATGTGTGGGCTTTTGAGCACCAACCAAAGGAGAGATGGATCAGAGATGGGCTTTCGACTATGCTTATACTCCGTTTTATAATGATCTGTACATATGCATATAACGGTTATCCGGCTATTCTCTGCAAGCTTTCCAGATTGCACGAAGCCTGTTGACGAAGACAGCCGAAGGTAGCTAAGCTTGAATGTTAATTCTCCCGAGTCGCCTTCTAAGCCTCAGTAATGCGAGCGACTCCGCTATCTCTTTAAATCAGCGTTGCCCTCTCCATAGACTCGCGAGTCAGGGCAGTTTCTCTGCCCGGCCTCTGCTCACACCNATAGCGTAAACGTTCGTGTGACGTCGACAACGACTCGCCGAAAAGCACTGTCTTTACTCACACAAATGCAAGTCTTACATGTCAATGTAAGTGTGGGCAACGCTGCTTTAAATACACAGAGAGAAATAAAATTGGGTGAGACGATCAAAACGTTTAATTAATTTGCTTACCCCTTTACAATATTTTATATTAACTATGACAAAAAAAAGATAGCAATTTCCATTTTTACTTAAATTATTTATTCTTATTATTATAAATTTTATTCTTTCTCCTCAATCAATGTGAAATTCTCTCTGTGTACTGAAATATTATTTAATTTGATTCTCTCAGTGCCAAGTCTGCTCTTACTTAAGCTTCCCTACTCTTTCTTTCTCCCACTATCTCGCTGATTGCTTATGAAGAACCTATATACCCCACTACGATTACAGGGTATCCCCACAAGGAACACGAGGCGTCCAAACAAACAAAGCAACAACAACAGCAACAACGGCAAGCTGGCAAAAAGCAAAAGCAAACTGTACGTGTATGATGATATGCAAAAAAGGCCAGGCGGCCATCGTGAGAGAGTGTGAGGGAAAGCAGCACCAGCACATGTGCTGGCCACTCTCACACACACACACACACACACACACCATGGCTCACTTGATATTTAATTCCTACTCCAAAAAGGAGAAGAAGCAGCATCCGTTGGCGGAGAAGAAGAAGAAGGAGAATAAGCAACAGCAGCAGCAGCATCCGAATAAAAGCGTTGGCTACGTCAGCATCAAAAGCAGCACTTGACCCACAAAAAAAAAAAAAAAGTGTGCGAGTGGCATAAAGGAGAGCCGAAAATGTGTTGTTTTTGTTCTTGTTGTTGCTTGACCGAAAAATGTTTGCAAGCAAGCAAAAGCCAAGAGGGGAGCCGAGACAGCCAAGGCAGAGCAGCAGCCTGGCGATGACAGCGTGAATGTATCGAAATAAGCGTAAATATCGAAAGGATTGTAAAGCAATCAAATGACTTTTTAAGTGGAGTTAATTACTATTATTAATAGATATAGTTATATGTATATGTATTATATTATTTACATATACATATACTATTTCTATATATATATTTTTTATTGATTTTATTGATTTTCTGATACTGTCATCTATCTCCGCTTTTCCCGATTACTCTTCACCCATCGAAGAGATGATGCAAAAACGTTTGCCCACACTTAAATGCTCATTAAAGTGAGGGGCACGGTGGCAATCTGACCCGATAAATACCACCCCATTTACCCCCACCACTGCTGTGCAAGCAATGCAATTTGTTATTGTTTTTTCTTTATTATTTCCTTTTTTTGCTTGCATTTCTAGAGAAGAAGAAAAAGGATAGGGGGATAGGGGGATAGGGTGATAGGGTGTTTGTGTGTGTGTGTGTGTGTCGACTTATTGGCAGTTTCGAATGTGTCAGCAGCAGGTACCACGCCCCCGCCCCCCTAGACCATGCCTTGCTACTGCTTGCTGCTGATGATGAAAGTGCGTCAAATGGTTTTTTGATTTGCTTGTTTGCGTAACTGAGCCGCAGCAGTCCTTCAGCGTCGCCCCTAAATCCTCCCTCCTAATTGCGTATGCGTGTGCAAAGGCTCCAAGATCCTTGCGTAAATTTAACAAGTTCGCACTTGAGCCCGAAAGCAAAGTGAAGCACAAAAACTACGCCAGCCAAAAGGCAAATGGTGAAGGGAGGAAGGGGGGGTAAAAACAGGAGAAAAAGCCGAGGAAAAGGAGCTAACTAGATGAAGAACGGGTGAAGAGTGCACTGGGCAAAACAAGGAGTGCTTTCTAATCTTTTATAAAAGGCATAAAAATGACTTGTATATGCAAAATAAATGGTAATAATATTCAAATAATAATCTAGTTGCTGTTTAGTGTTACAAAAATACCTTATACTTATTTTCCTAAATAATATTATAAATAATAATAAAAACATTCTATTATTTAAAAAAACGTTACCATATTTGTTGAAAAAATATTCAAAAATGTAACTGTTTAGTTAAGAGCCTTTCATGATTTTATAAGGCTTATAATTAAGTTTTCCCCAATTATCTGGGGAAACAATTAATTAAATAAGTTAGCATTTAATTTTAATAAAATAAATGTATGCAATTTTATTTTGTTTTGTGCATAGAAAGTAACTTGGGGAGCAAGTCTTTCTTCAGGATTAATTTGATTTAGATGTTCAAGTGTTTTGCCTCAAGTTCCCTCGTTCTTCTGTCTAATCCCTTCTTTCCCGTCGAACTATAACTTTTCCGACTTGTTATATACTCTGGGGCGAAGTTTTCTTATGTGTGCACACAGTAGGGTCGCGGAAAAAAACGAAGAAAATTTAATGTTTAGGCGAATTTATGGCTTAGTTTCTGGCTAAATGGGTCTTAGAAAACAGAGAATTGAATACGTTTTCAATTGTATTTTTTAAATATTAGTACAATAGTAACATATATCTATAACTTAAGAATACGATCTTTTAGTGTTTTGTAAGAATGTGAGGAAAGTAGGGGTAAGAGAAAGCTAAAAAATAAATAAAGTAAATGAAAAAGATTATCAGAAATTACTATTAAAAATACAACTATATAAGGTTTAATTGTTTATACATATACAAATAATAATAAATATAATATACTTGTATTGTATTTAATATTATTATATAGTAGTATATTATGGGTTTATTTAAATAATAATAATATCAAAAATGCAGGGTATACAAAAATTGATGAACCAATTCGGTTACAATAATCATCTAATCAGTTGCATCCCTTTTCTGTATCCTTTCTCTACTTGGCCAACAAAGTTGCCGCTGACAGCTCACACCAAAATCAAAGAAAATACAACAAAAAAATAAAGAAATGGTATAGAAAGGGTGTCAACATTTGTATACCCTTTTAAATATCTATCTAAATGAATTACTGCAAAGAGGAATTTAAAAATGCTTAGATCAGTGGCATATAAATAAGTTAGGGTATATATGTTGAAATAGGGATAGTACAAAATATTGATATATCGAGAATGTACCAATATTTCACGTGAAGCAAGGCAAAGACGATATTTTAATCGATATACGCACGACCGGAATATGGTTTCAACGATGTTTTAAATCAGAATAATAAATTAAACAACATTTTCAGGTATTTTTCAATAATATTGATAATATCAATATATATTTTTCTCAATAATTAAGTCCCTATTTAGTAATTCAATATAAAACAAATTAAATTTCGATGTAACTATTAAGAACTCCCTAAAAGGCAACAGACGAAGAGGTCCAGATCGATTCGCCTGGTGATCAGGCTTTCCAGCCTCAGGTTTAAATAGTACTAACCCTCTGTCAGGGTATAAAAACACTTAAAACGCTGATTTACGTCACGTCTAAGACAGGCAACAACAACAACATTCAATCCCTCCCCCCCGAAACCTTAACCCCTGGCGTTAACCCATAATTGAATGTGGGTGGGATTTTGAGGTGGGATGTGGATATCGGGGATTTATCGGAGTAAGGGATCGTTACAACGCACAAAATCGTTCTTTCCGATTTCCAACTCTTTTCTTTTTCTGCTCATTTTGGCAAATTGACTTTTGTGCAAGAAGTGCAATGATTGGGGATAGGGGGGGTTGGAGTGAGTGTGAGGGGAAATGACGGGGCTACAAATCGATGAGGTGTTGTTTAGCTCACCTCTTTTTTTTCCCCCCTCTTAACCCCTGTCAGCATCGGCAAACTCTTGTTCACTTTCTTTCCTTTTTTTTTCTCTCACTTTCTGGTCTTTTGCTTTGACAGCTGCAAATTAATTAGATTTAATTATTTGCCTCATTCCCGCCGTCCAACGCCCACCGCCCACTCACCCACTCTCCCACTCGCCGAAGTGTCTGTCATGTCCTTGTTGTCCTTGTACATTGATTGAGCCTAATTAACTGTACTTGAAGTTTTGTACGCGCTCTGCGAAATTTCAATCATCCATCAAAGCCAAATCAGGGCTTCCTTGGGTGCGGGGGAGTGGGGCTAAACTGGTTGAATTAGTTATATGGGGGAGGCGGTGGGTGGGTGGATGGGTGGATGGGTGGGTGTGTGGATAGTGGTGTGTGGAAGGGGTAAGAGCTGATTGGTTCTGATTGCAACCGGGTTCTTTTGCTTGTATCTATTACAATGGGCTGCAATTATGAAAGCCCGTCGAATCAATCAATTAATTTTCTTATCTGTAAGTAAGGTTAATGCTGGTGGAAAGGGGTTGCAGAGGGGGTTGCATTTATTGGGGGTTTAAGGGGGTTGTCAAAATATGCATAGGCTTGCAATTCGCCACTTGGAGTGGTAATTATCGTTAAAGGTAGAAATGATAGAAATATTTTAATTCAATTATTTGTTAGTTTTACAGAAAATAAAATTATAATATATATATTTAAATATTTAATCTTTTTTAGGCTTGTTCATTTGAATCTATAAAATATTAATCGCCTAAAGATAAATGAAGATTAATTTCTTATGTGGTTTTTGAATATCTAGAGCTTTACCCTCATGAGCCAAGGTAGATGCATCCCAAGCAATATGCCAGAAACCTAAATTTTTCTATTTCATAACACATTTATTTGACTCAAATACCAATTTATAATATAATTATGTTAAGCTAAAGTGGTAACTACAAAAATATTGACACACTTTCAAGCTGAAATATATTTGTGCAACTTTCGAGTAACGTCAAAGCCGAATAATCTTTGATTGATTTCCCTCAATTTAAACTAGCGCAGTGTACTTCTTTGGTTTTGCGAATTTATTATTTGAAGCCGGACAATTTATATCGTCCAATCGAGATTTTGTGGGTCGTCATTTATCATCAAACTCTGGCAAAGATATTTGCGCATGGACCAAGAGTACTCTTAAGCACTTTATATATGTATTTATTTTTTTTTTGTTGTAATTAGTTCGCCAAATCATTTATCAATCAAACAGCGGTAATGTGTCAAGTCAAAGTAAAAAAAAACTAAAACCAATGGACAACAAAAATAAGCCAGCAAAAAAACTACACCAAATAAAAAAAAAAAAAAACTTGACGAAACTGTGAACGACCGCACACACCAAAGCACTTGACAAGTGTGCCAAAAAAAAAGCAAAAAAAAAAAATAGCAGCGACAACGACAAGGTCGCCACTTGTGAACGGGGCCCCCCCTCAAAGACACCCCCTCGAAGCCCACCAGAAAATTGGCTTACAATTGGTCTTGTAAAGCAACCGAAAAAGTACTAAGTAAATCAAACGTCAAGTGGCCAACAGCAACAGCAACAACAACAACAACAACAACAACAACAACAACAACAACAACAACAAAATGAAGTATAAAAAAGAAATACTACAAAAAATGGAAAACCGAAAAAGAAGGTAAAAAAAAAAAACAGCATAGAACAAACACGTCACGGCAATTAAAAGCCAACGAAATACAAGAAATTCATTGAATTCGGGGGAAGAAAACAAAAAAAAACACCAAGCCACAGATGTTGTTGTTATGTCAATTGACCAATGGTTTTGGGCCAAAAAAAAAACGAGAAAAATTCGAAAAATATCGACAGTCCAAAGAAGAGGAAGAAGAAGCCTTCGAGCCGCAGAATTTCATCGGTTCTTGGCACTTGGCCTGAAAATAAATGGCCAAAACGAACTGAGCTCAGTGGTGATGCCGTGACACAATGTGATGGTAATCGTGACCTAAAGAATTAAGTATTTAATATATATAAATTAAAAATACAAAAGTAATACAAGAAATAATATGAGAAAAAGGAAATAAGATAAAAATCTTATATATTTAATCATTAAAACCTTTGAAATCTTAAGCATTACCTTATTCCCTTTTCATTATTTAAGTAACATTTTGGTTTTCTATAATTTCCAGCTAAATAAATACCTATAATATATGTATATATTTATATGTTACTGATATTGAGGGCCTAATCCCTCCTGCCTCTTCCTCGATCTCGAAACACTCTCAGAAGACGACGGGGACACTCCGCAATTATGCCCTTTCCTGACCACAGACGTGGACACTCTGCATGCCAAATGCCCGCCCGGCTATCGGCATCGACAAGGAGGAGGAGTGCGGGCAAACTTTTCCACTTTGCAACTATTTCAAAAGTGAAACAAAACTTGTGGCCCACTTAGTCTGCCTTTTCATATACACATTTATATACATATTTATGCCCGGTGCTAGCCATGGCTTAAAAGGTATATTGAAATTGTGACAGCTAAGAAATTTGGTTATGGAAAATATAATATAATTTTGGGGTAAAGTCATATCGCAGCAAAAAAAAGCGCTTTTAGAAGGCTTCCTTATAGACCAGAGAAAAACCGATATTAATATCGATAAAATCGATTATTTTGGTGTTGGTAAAACATCGAATCGGCTTGAGACGAACCGATGTTTAGTAAACCTCTTATAATTCGTTGAAAAAGTGTTAACTTGTTTATTTTCTTAAGCGTCTTTTTTGTTTAGTAAAATGAGAATGAATTTTCTTCGACTTAGTCGATCTAATCGATATTTTTTTAAAAGAACAAACAAATCGATGAGCCAAGAATCGATTTTTTTCCCTCCTAACTTCCTAACACTCTTTGCCAACCCTGTTCAGGGTACCTTGTGGTCGAGACCCTGGCTCTTAGATCCTTTCCTTCTATATATATTATATATATATATTTGCGGGTATTTCCTCTGTCAACGCCTGGACTTGAGTCTCCGGCCTTTGGTCGTCGTCGATTTCCAATGCGGTTCGTGTCTTTGCCTACTGCATGATTTATGATTCCTGCCCCAAAAAAGTATTTGTGGCCCTCCAGACCAAAAAAAAAAACAAGAAATGTGAAAAAAGCGACAGAGTCCGAAATGAGAATATCCGAATCTGAGCCAGAGTCCAAGTCAGTGGCAGAGTCACAGCCAGAAGCGTTCAAAGTTGTCTACTCAAATCATTTTAATTGAAAATTACACATGAGCGAAGCCAAGGAACTGCCAAAAAAGAAACACACAAAAATCGGGCATTTTCCCCAACATTTTAACTAGACGAATTTCAAAAGCCCTTTCGAAAAGGAGATATTAAGAAAATCTTTAAATATTTGCAACTGAAGTTTTAGGAGACTTTTATAAATTAGCGAAAAAAAATTTTGCAGGATTTGGATTAACATTTTTTACTAATATTAATCCAGGAAAAATAGGAAAATGTTTTAAAAAAATAACTAAAATAGGTATTCTTTTTCCTATTAAGTATTTATAGTATTTCAGTTTATGGATTGATCTTAAAGTTAATTTCTTAACCCGTTAATATTATCTTCAATTTTCTCCATCTAAACTTTACCATTTAACGAAGAGGAGTCCCAAAAATAATGCCACTTCATAGGGCAGAGAAATGTATCCAAGTAAAAGAACGCCGCCTGCCACCGTCGGAATGGATCCAAGGGCAGCAGCAGCAGCAGCATGGTGATGTGG
>JAEIIU010055635.1:0-21861 GCA_018874675.1 Drosophila baimaii | reverse complement strand
AAAAAAAAAAAAAAAAAAAAAAAGAAAATAGCGAAAACAATATATATTACGCGGCAGTTTATTTTATTTTATTGCAATTCACAGTCTCATTTTTATGGGGCTCAGCCAGGGCGGGGAGGGTGTGTGTGTGTGTGTGTGAGGGGTGTGTTGGTTGCGTGTATGTGTGGGTGTGTGTGCCTTGGTGTGTCAGTGTCAAATATAAAACAAATAATGTCAAAAAACAACAAGTATTGGTGAGGCAATCGCAGATAAGTCAACATTCCGCTCAAGGAAAAGCTAGGAAAAGTGGGAAAACCAAAGAAAGAAAAAGAGCGAAAGAGAGAGAGAGAGAGGGTGAAAAAGAGAGAGAATGAATGAGCCAATGAATGAAAGAATGAATGAACGAATGAATGGGCCAAAAGGAAGAATAAGTGCCAAATGCCTTGGCCATATTATGCGGCACACACGCACAGCGCATAAAGCACTGAGTGGTCGCCCCCCTATTCAGCCCTCACCCCTCACCCCTCACCCCTCACCCCACCCCACATTTTACCACTTACTCACCCCCCTTTTTTAGCCCTTGACATGCTGCATACATTTTTTAAAGTCTTTCGCTGTGCAACAGCAATGATGAGCCCGATATGTGTCAAACACCAACATGCACACACACCCCACAGCCCCACCAAAAAAAAAAAAAAACCCCACCCTCCTCTACCCACCATAAGCTAACTCCTTCTCTTTACCCTCCCCCCCCACTATTTTTTTTTTTTTTAAGCCGCCTTTGCAGCGTTGGATAGTTTTTCATCTGATGCAAACGCTTACTGCAGGCAATCAATCTCGCTAGAGAGCCAGGATAGAGGAAGAGAGAGAGAGAGAGTGAGAGAAATGAGTGGAGAAAGAGATTAAAGGAGACCAAGTGAAATGAGAAAGTGCAAAAAGAATTGAGCAAGAGTAAAGAAAGCAAAAAAAAAACAAGCTCGACCATAGAATACCAAGTCGTCAGTCAGCAAAAATAATTGCATACTTACGGGCTTGTGTTTTACATTAGCGAAGTTGGTTCTCTATTAAGAAGTTACTATATATACTTTATAGAATACAAAACACCAATATACCCTCTGCTCAGGCCAGAGAAGGGTATCAAAAAGAGGTGGGTGGGAGGTAGGGAGGGTATATATAGAGAGGAAGTGGAACCTTAAAGCCCACAGACAGAGATCGCGACACGCGCCCCCGATTTCTTGAATCTCGCACATCTCCATCAAATGGCTCTTTGTCTCTGCGACTCTCTTGGGGATTTGGTCCTTTAATGCCGGATACGGAAACACACACACACAGGCACAGTGCCACTCAAAGACACACCCACACATGCTGCGAGCCAATCAAGCATGGTTCTCGTTCATTTCGTTGCGTTCTTTCGTTTTTTTTTTTTTGTTTTTGTTGTTGTGTGTAAATGTCGCCTATCAATGCTTAATAATGTCATAAAATCAAAAAGTCAGGCCATGCGAGGGCAGCACAACAATCATTTGGATTTTCTTATAGCAGACACTGCAAGAAAATGTAGAAGATGAAAGTCAAGACAAAAGAAAGGCTTAATCAGAGTTGCCAGACTTCCTCCATTTCATTCAGAGACTTTTAATAATATTAAAAAAATTTTTTTATTTTTTTTATTTTTTTATTTTTTTTATTTTTTTTATTTTTTTTTTTTTGTTATTGCCATTTTACACTCCCTTGTGTGAACTTTTCGCTCAGTGTGTAGGTACACACATAGGCCTCCGTGTCTTGGCATTTGTGAATATGCTATGCTGCTGATGCTGCTGCTGAGTGGCCATGGCGGGCCACCGTCGCCGTTCGAGTGGCCACTCTCCACGCCTTGACCTTGCCCCATTCCCAGGACACACACACACACACCCCCCTGCAGGCAGAGATGAAGAAATGTTGCTGCGTTGGCTGGAAAATATGAGTGTATGCACCCGCACCCTCGCAGGAGGCATCCTGCGGAGTGGTCCCGTATTGGCTTGAGTTGGCATCTTTTTTCCTTCCTCTCTCTTTTTTTTTGGTGTGTGTTTTATTTTCTGCATATTTTCGTCGAGTGTTCGGCACACAGCAAAAGCTGTGTCATATGTGCGAGATGAGGAAGCTGTGTCAAGAGCTCCACAAATTGTTATACACTGGCAAACACAGTCAGCCCCGATTTGATTTGTTTTGATTGTGTCCTTTTTGGCAAATAATTGGTCTTTATTTTGGGCACAACAGATTGTCCAAAGATAGCCCTGCTGAAAGGGGTTTAAAGGGTTTCAGTTAACGCTTATTATTAACATTTTTTCCCATTTAATTTGTTTAAGTTTGTCATACATTTTATTTTTTATAATGTTAAACAAACAGAGACAGGCATCTATCCCTCTTATTGTTTCATACAAACAATTGAAAAATTGCATTTCCAATTGTTTATGAAATTGGAGCTTAACCCTTTTGGTGATTACAAAGAAAACAAAATGATATATTTTAATTGGAATTCATTTGCAAGCAGCTGTCAAGTCCCATCAGGCCACCGCCTAAAAATGTGCAACAATTATATTTAAATTGTAAATGTAATAAATATTAAGTAAACATTGGGAAGCTTCTTCAAACTAATGACAGATTGCAAAGGAAATGGGTTAAAAAGTAGCAGTTATAATTTGATATTATTTTTATTATTTTTATTATAATGTTAAGGATTGTATACCCTGAAAGTATCTATATCTATAAACTAGGGAAACGAAGGTCCTTTCATTGTGACAAAATGTGAATGGCGGGCGGCTTTCGTTGTTACAACAACCAACCAATCCCCTTCTCACTTCACTTCACTTGCTCGGCCAATTTTTCGCATTTTTATGCATGTTTTGACATGTTCAAGCATCGTTTGGCGTCACTTGGCAATGTCAGCCATGCAACGTTTTATGGCCCACGCACACAAAGTACATATACATATACATATACTCCAAATACGTATATACATACACCATATATATATATGTATATGTATATGTAGACGGGCAGGATCAGATAGCATTGCAGGACATTTTGTCTGCGGCTGGCTTTTGTTTCCATTTCGCGCATTTCACATTTCGCTCTTCGCTTTTCGCATTTGTTTAACAGTTAAATGGGCAGCGGGGCCATCGCTGCCGGCGTCGCCGCGTCTCGATAACAATTTTAATAGGCCATTTAATTTTTAATTAATTCTTCAAGCGCCAGTTGCCATGTCATAAAAATGTTTGCTGTCATGTTTGTCCGCCCGTCTGCCTGTCCTGTCCTGTCCTGTCCCGGCATGTCCTGGCATGTCCCTTGGCCCTCAGCTCTCCACTCTCCACTCTCCATTCTTGACTCTACACTCTCTCTCTCCATTGATGATGATGTTTTTCGGGGCGTTTAATGACATGTTTTTGTTTCATTTCGCCCCGACTGCTGCCAGGGCTGACGTCGCTGCCTGCATATCATTATTATTATTCCCCGATATTTTTCTTTATTCCCCCCTCCACCCCATCCAGCCATACATACCCCAAAAATAATCCGCAATTTGCTTTGTTTATTGAACATTTGTCTATTTATGATGATGAGGAGGGCGCGCGCGTGTTTTTCTGTCGCAATTTCATTACTCAAAACTTGCTGACGTACACAAACACACAGAAAAATTCAAAAAATACACAATAACAAATTATTAAAAAATTAAATATAGAATATTATATAATATAACTCATTGAAAAGTTAAGAAAATGTGTTCAAAAGAGAAATAAATTATAAATAACATCCTTATAATGATTTCCCTAAAGTAAGTAAATACTGTTTAATAGTGTGACCATGTTAGCTTCAAGAAATTAAGCTCTAACATAGTGTGGCTGTAGTTGTGAATGAATCAATTATTTCTAAAATTAATGTAATATTAAGCGGCTAGAAATTTATATTTATTTTAATATAAAAACTTGAGGAAAAATATTTATTAAACTTCCTAAACATACTGCTCTTCTTGCAGTGATAAATTAGCCCAATTTAATGGGATATTTATTTCTCCGTGTATAATCTGTAATTAAAATGGAGCAAGAGGGCAAAAAGTGGGGCGGGAGGAGAAATGGAAGCCCCAATGCCCACTCAGCCATGGCTGCTTGACCTCGAGGCCAGCTAACCTTCGACCCCGCGTCGACCGCAACCAACTCCCTAGCTCCCAAGCCATCCAAGCCACCAAAAGGCACCCCCGAAAAGGGCCAACACCCCCGCCCCGCTCCCCCACACTCTACCCCAATGCGCATTGTTTGGTTTTATATTTGGAAATTTTTGTGACTCTCTTAATAGCTTTTTGTGAAAATTAATTTCTTCGCTATTAGAGGCTCTTGTCGACTCCAAGCCACGGGCCCTGCAACCAGCCCCTGCAACTCTCTCAGTGTGTGTGTGTGTGTGGTGTGTGTGTGTGTGTGATGGAGAGTATTTTGTAATTACTTTATGCCCGAAAATTGCCGTAGTAAAATATTTCTCGCTGGCTTTTGGCTAGGATTTAACCGTCGTTGTGGGAGGGAGGGGGAAGCTGGGACAAAAGCCCCAGCCAGGGGAGGATGGAGGAGTAGCCTGGGGCTCTGGGTTCTGGTTAGTGGAGCAGCCCAAGGCTTACTAATGAAATCAAATGCCTAGCCCTGGCCCTGACCGAGGCACCGAAAGTAAACCAATTAAAGGCTGGACATATTCAAATTTTGCACGGATATGTGCTCCATGAAGTTGGCAACTCTTCCAGTTAATGGCTATATTATCTTAAGTAAGAGTTTTATCAAGTACAAGACATAATATATTTGATAAATAAATTTAAAATTAAAAAACAAATAAGAAAAAGCAAAAGAAATAAGGGAAATGCTGTCTAAAGTGTCTTTTATCTTTGGAAGGTACTTAAATTTTAAACGATAAAAGCTTATTATTTCTTGTTTATAATCTTTTATTTATTTTCCTAACAAAATCAAGACTACACAGCTATTTATTAATATAAAAATACTATATTTTCTTTATAATACTTTCCCCAAACCAAATTTTATCCCCATATCCTGGCCATAACTCTCACCAAATTAAACAAAATTACACACTTTTTAGGCCCTTTGGTTCAACACAATCAAAATTAAATTAAAATTTAAATTTAAAATTTAAATTAAAATTAAATTTCACACCATGATTTCCATGGAGGAATTGATGAACGACAAGGTGACCCACTCCCTGGTGATCTTCGGTGCCTCGGGCAATCTGGCCCGGCGGATACTGTTCCCGATGCTGTGGTCCCTCTACCGGGATAATCTGCTGCCCCTGCGACTCCGGATCTTCGCCTTCTGCCGCACCCCGCTGCGTCGGAAGTCCCTCCAAAGGCGGGTGCTACCCTACTTGAACCTGGACCGGAGCAAGGACCTCGAGCGGTACAAGGCGTTCTGGGCAAAGGTGCGCTGCGTGCAGGGCTTCTATGACAAGCCGGAGCACTATGCCGCCCTGGCACGGCTCATGCGTAGCAAGGAGCGGAAGCTCACCCACTGCCGCCACCCGAAAGCGAATCGTATCTTCTACCTGGCCCTGCCGCCCAAGTTCTTCGACTATGTGACCCTGAATCTGGGCCGGAAGTGCAAGTCGCGGACAGGCTGGACGCGAATAATTGTGGAGAAGCCCTTTGCCAGCGACGAAATTACCTACAGATCCTTCCAGATGGCGCTCTGCCAGGGCTTTCGGGAGCCGCAGATCTACCTCATTGACCACTACCTGAGCCGGCGAGTCCTGCAGAACTTCGCCCTGATGCGTCTGACCAATAGCTTCTTGGGCGCCACCCTGAGCAACCGTCATGTGGCCGCCGTGATGATCTCGGTGAAGAGCGAGCTGGCGGTGCCGGAATGGCGGTCGGACTACTTCGAGCAGTTCGGCATCATCCGGGACCTGGTGTGCAACCACATGATGCAGATGCTGGCCGCGATCACCATGGACCAGCCCTACGAGAGCACAGTCGAGGATCTGCGGCGGGAGCGCTTGAAGGCGCTGAGCCAGGTGCGGCCGCCGGACATGAGGCACGTGGTCTTTGGCCAGTATCGGGCCAATCGACGCAAGGAGGACCCGGCCAGGTGCGGCTACACGGATCATGACTTCATACCCGACCACTCCACGCAGCACACCTTTGCCCTGGTGGTGCTCCGCATCGACAGTCCGCGCTGGGCGGGCGTGCCCTTCATCCTGCGCACTGGGCTGGCCCTGAACGAGACCAAGACCGAGGTGCGGATCCAGTACAAGTCGGTGGACTGTGAGCCCTTCCACAGCCGGGTGGGTGAGGTGCGCAACGAGTTGGTTCTCCGCACCCAGCCCACGGAGGAGATCTTTATGCGGTTGCGCGTGAGGCGGGCGGGTGATGCTCTCTGCTGGACGGAGTCGGAGCTGAACCTGTGCCTGGACGCCAGCGGCCAGCGCCGGGAAGTGCCCCCCATGAAGAACTACAAGGACGCCCTGCTGGACATCTTGAGGGGCGATCAGACGTACTTTATGCACACCGACGAGCAGTGCGAAATCTGGCGCATCTTCTCCCCCATCCTGACCACCATCGATCTCATACGTCCGCATCCCCTGTTGTATGAGTTCGGCTCCCGGGGACCCCAGCAGGCCTATCGCCAGGCGGAGCGTGCCGGCTTTGTGTTCTTCGCCTCCGACGAGTGGCACAAGAGCGAGGAGACGCTCGCGTATACGGTGCACCAGAGCCGGCAGCCCAAGGGATCGCTTACCAATCCAGCCAAGCCAGTGCGGGCCCGCAGGCCAGCGCAGTGTTCGGGCAAGTCCTTGCCCAAGGAGGGCTCCTCCGAGCAAGGCGATGAGGAGCAAGTACCGAATTTATTTAGTACTTTTATTTAAAAACAATACATATATATCGGTGTGCAGCTGGTGGAATCATAATAATAAATGTCGGTGAATAATATAAACAATATTATAATGGTCGACACTTACCATCTCTCTCTCTTGGATAAATAAATACCCAAGGAGCCACGTGGTAGGAATTACCAGACGACAAAATAAATGGCATAAAAATCTGTCCAAGAACTGACCCCTGTCCCCTGGCTGGTGTGGCCATTATACGGTCTCGTTCGAAGTCTCCATCTCTGATCCTGGGGAAAATTTCAATCCTCCCAACATGGAAATCGTTTTTCCCCCTCTTTTCCCGCTCTTGTTAAGGGTATGCAGTTTCGTGTGTGGCGGTGGGGGGTTGGTAAACTTTTCTCCGAAAATTGCCACGCATAATTGCCAGCAGCTCCCCCTCACCTCCTCCTTAACCCTTTTTGGGATATCTACCAGGACCCACCCAGTACCCCGACATGTGTGCGTCGTTAGTTAGTTAGTTATAACTACATACAATTTTATGGACGCCAACGCCATATTGTAAATGTTATAATTTTCACTAACAATTTTTAGCAGCCGTCGGAGGAGGAGTCCTCGTTGGAGGCGTGGTCTTACCATTTATGAACGATGGCCCATATATATATATATATATATATGTGTATGTGTATATATGCCATGATAATTTTCAACAACTTTTCCGTAGCGTGTGAAACAAGCTCGTTGTAAGCTCCGGAAGAGCCTACACATGCAGCAGGAGCAGGAGCAGCAGCAGGAGCAGGAGCAGGAACCCCCCTCCTTATGCCACTTAAACGTGCTTGGGGTTTTTAAGTATTTTTTACATTACGGCCGAAAAGCATTTTCTGTGTTTTTCACTCCGATTTTTTTCTTGTTGTATTTTGTCAGTAATAAAATTTAATACATACACACGCACAATTTTACTCAATTATAAAAGTTTCCACATTAAAAGTTCATTGCAGAGACGGAAAGTCCGAGAGCGAAGAGTGTGTTGTGTGTGTGTTGTGTTGTGTTGGGTTAGGTCGTGTGTGTGTGCAGGCAGGAAGAGGAAGGAAGAGGCCTAGAAGCTAGGTCCTGATTCCGCTCCCAGTTCGGTGCTCTGTGCTCCGTGCTCCGTGCTTGGGCCAAAAACAAACATCAAAGCCAAAGTGTCTCCGACAGAAAAAGTAACTTTTTTTTTTTCTATTATTTTCCCTCTTTTTGCTTTGAGGGCCAGTCTGGGGCAAATTCGAAATGGTTTAAGGGGGGGAGGAAGAGGAGCTAGGAAAGCGGGCGAAAAAAAGGTTGTTGTGCCAAATGCACATGGGGGCATGTCCCTGTTCCCCCTGTCCCACCACAGATTTTTCGCACTGGCCAAATGACTTTATATCTGCTCCTTCTGCTAATCGGCAAACACACAGTATCTGCATGGCCCTGCTAATTAGATAAAGGATCAGGGACACTGAGCATGTCCTTGAAGAGGGAGCAGCACAGTGACACAACCGGCAGACGGCACATTCAGTTCACTGATCCAGCTAACGAGATTTCACTGTGCCAGTCAAAAAAAGGCGCAGCAAAGAGAGTGCAAAAGTGGTGACAGGGAGGTGTATATATCGTGAAAGGATATATCGCTTTTAATTATATATCGAATATCGAATGGAAAAGTTTAAGGTATCCACATTTTTATAGGTGGAAAAATATCGCATTTTAACTTAAAATATCGATTTTTTCTGATATGGTACTTCTGAATATATTTAAAACATCTGTGGAACTATATTTTCTAAAAAACTCTTTATGTTTATCTTCAAAAATATATTTTAAACTGAATATATTTAAGACATCTTTATCACTTGACCCTAAAATATCGATGTCTTCGATAATATATTTCCGATTTATTAAAAACATTTTTAGAACTATATTTTGTATAAGCTCTTTTTGTATAATTCTAACCAAGATAGTTTAAACTATATATATTTAAGACATCTTTATCACTTAACCTTAAAATATCGATGTTTTCGATAATATATTTCTGAATATATTTTAAATATCTGCAGAACTATATTTCCTTATTCCTTATTTCCAACAAATATAGTTTAAACTGAGTTAAAGCTCAGTTAACTTATTAGATTATAGATTCCTTATATCGCACAGAATATCGATTTATTGCAACTTTGAAATATCAATTTATGTATCGATTTTCGCATGAAATATCGATTTAGCAGCAATATATCGATATTTACTGCCATCCCTAGCAAAAAGAGTGTGTACTTAAACATTTGAACCCACGCAAAGTTGGCCATAATTCAATTATTTGTTCTTGGCTTAGCATTTGGGGCCAACACTTTGGATTTGGTTAGTCCTTGCATTAGCGAGTCCTAGCTAGATGTCCTTTTAGCCTTGCCATTGCCCTATAATTCCCAATTAGTTAAGTCGGGCAACGCCATTAAATGCAAATGTTTTCACAAGCTTTCCATTTTGATCAAAGAAAAAAAAATTAAATTAAGAATATCTATTTTATTTATATTATTTGTAATTAATTAAATGTGTTATCCTTGTGCTACCTTTTGCAGGCTACGGCGGCATTTCACCCCGCACGCAGTGGGGCCGGGTGGCTGCCCTTGTATACGCCCTCTTCGGGATTCCCATCGTCCTGCTCTACCTGTCCGCCATGGGCGAGGCGCTCTCGGCGGGCATGCGCTGCCTGTTCCGGCGTCAGCGCATTAAAGGCGGCCCCGGCGGCGGACCAAGTGCATCCGGTGGCGTGGGCTCGGGAGCCGGCACCAGCGGCAATGGCGGCGGCGGCGGCATCGGTGGAGCCGGCGGTGTCGGCGGCCGAAAGTCGGACAAGGGCAAGGGCCAGGGGCAGAGCCAGGGGCACTATGGCCACCAGAAGCTGCACCAATACGGCTTGCCGCCGTCCGTCTACCAGCAGCAGCAGCAGCAGCAGCAGGCACAGCAGCAGGCGCAGCAGGAGCAGCACCGCCAGCACCAGCACCAGCAGGGCAAGAAGTCATCGGGCGGACGCGGCGGCGGCGGCGGCGGGCCACGCGGCTCGCCCAGCGTCCCCATCTCCATCTGTGTGTGCGTGCTGCTCTGCTATGTGAGCAGCGGCGCCATCCTGTTCCACAAGCTCCAGAACTGGAGTGTCCTCGAGTCGCTGTACTTCTGCTTCACCTCGCTGGGCACCATCGGGTTCGGGGAGCTGGCCCCCAACGGACCCCTGGCCCTGTACAGCGCCTCGGCGTACATCCTGGTGGGCATGGCCGTGGTGGCCATGTGCTTCAGCCTCATCCAGACGGAGATTGTCCTGTGGCTGCGCCGCTTCAGCGTCCAGGATCACGTTATGCCCAAGGCCGAGGAGCTTGCCCTGGTTTCCGTGTCCGTCACCCCGAAGCCCTCCTGACAGCGACCCAGCGCCGATCCCGCCCTGGGCGTCGGCGTGGGCGTGGGCGTGGGCGTTGGCCTGGGCGCCGGTGTGGGCATGGGCGGCGGCGTTCTGCCCGCCCAGCACCAGACCATGTTCTTTGGCCCAGCCCACACGCTCACCCAGTACAGCTCGCTGCCGCGACGCAGCCACCTGCAGGCGGCGAATGCCCACGGCGGATCGGCCTTCCAGCGGAATACGCCCATCCGACGCTCCACAGGCATACCGGAGCACCATCTGGAGTACTTTGTGCCGCGCAGCATCAGTGAGTTCAATCTCTCCGGCGTCGGGGATCTGGCCCTGCCGCCGCCCCGTCGCTACTCCCCCAATATGGGAGGAGTGGCAGCCAGCGGCGCAATGAACATGGGCGGCATGGGCATGGGCGGCATGGGCATGGGCATGGGCATGGGCATGGGAATGGGCATGGGTCTGCCGCACGGACTCCAGCTGGGGCCGCCGCAGACGCTGATCTGTTCGGCGGCAGAGCAACAGCAGCAGCAGCAGCAGCCGGCACCACCGCCGCCGGCACAGCTGCAGATTGTGACCCTGAAGCCGCGCAGCGAGAAGATGGTGACCTTCGAGGATGAGTCCAAGTCCGGGGCGGTTGCCTGTCCGCACGGTGTGCCCACCACTCCGCGCAAGTCACCGGCGTCGTCGGTGGCGGCCAATGGATGCGATATATTCATGTGACCAGGCCCAGGAGGAGGAGGAGGAGGAGGAGCGGGAGCTGGAGCAGGAGCGGGAGCAGGAGCTGGAGCAGGAGCAGGAGCCGCTGGCGATGATGCCGAGCTGAATGCGGCCATGCGGCTGCGCGACAGCATCGATGATGCACTCTGCCCCAAGACAGGACCGGCGCCGGGTGAAGTGATACGCGTCTAAATGGAGGGGGGCAGAAAAATCTAAGAAAATTCCCAAGAGCAGGAGATACACACACACACACACACAAACACACTGTAAGTAAATGCACACACACACACACACACGCGCGCAGACAGAACACCAAAGATAATAGAAAGGATGTAGGACGAGGAGTGCAGCTCTGGAACTCTCAATAAACTTAACATTTACTGAAGTTAATTGTGTTATTTTTTTGTTGTTTTTTTTTTAAGCATAAACATAAACATTGAGCAAATATTTATTATTATGTGTGTAAATATAGCAAACAAAAAACCACAAAGAACAACAAGAACACAAAGGTTCTGTGAGGGCGAAGAGCGGCGAGTGAGTGAATTAAAATTAAAATTCCGTATGATAAATGCATAAATAATTGAATGGCTGCCGTTAATGCCATGGAACACGAATCCAGAAATTAATAAATACAAACACACACTCACACACACACGCACACACAACTATGAATAATAAACAGTGAGTGGGCGTGGCAGGGGGCAGGACAGGGCAGGAGTTCAAGTAGAACAAACAAAATGCAAATGGAAATGACAAATTGTATAAATACCAAAGGACAAAGTTTATTTAAGCGATTTGTTAGTTAGTTAGTTTTGCGCTTCGCTTGCCCGCCCTCGCTCTCACTCACTCACTTTTCCTCATATTTGTTTGTGTTTGTGTATTTTTTTTTTGTTTTTGTGGGTGATAAATTTAAATTAGTTTCAATAGAATGCATTGTATAACAGTTTTATTGAGTGTTCTTTATACATTTTGTACGGCTCTCCTTAAATTTGGCTGAAAGTTTTCAATTTATAATGTTGTATATGAAACTGTTATACACACTGTTATATACACTATGTATAACAGTTATCCTCACTCTGTATAAAGTATTAACAAGCTGTTTGCTTGGTATCTGAAATGAGTTTACCTCCTTAGTACTGTTATACAAACTGTTATATACATAATTTATAACAGCTTCATTTAACTAATTTCAAATCTAATATTTGCAATGCAATTGCTTTAAATCAGAAATGATTTTACACAAATTCAACTGTTATACAAGCATTATTACAAAACTGTTATAATAAGGTGCCAAAACAAACCAAAAAAAAAAAAAGGAAAAAAATGTAAACAAAACCGAAAATAATACCAACAAGCCAAGCCAACAATTTCTAAATGTTTGTTAAACAATCTCTACCATACATACGAACCCTTTTTGAACTGTTATACTGCATGTATGTATGTGCCGTGTACTTTTATGCTCATCCTCCAAGTGTTAAGTGTGTAAATGTATATGCATGTGTACTATATGTATATGTGGCGAAATCAAAGAGTTAGACAAGTATTGTTAATACCAAAAACACACACGCATACATACGAACATATAGCCATAGCTGTAACCATATATAGCCATAACGCTTGATCCACAAAACTGATATTTAAGCCAGAAATCAACAAATTACCAACGATTTAGCCGAAAAACTTCCCCGGCGCTTAGCTCTTGAGTGCTTTTGGCTTTTTACACTTCACATCCACTCCACTCCGCGCTCCCCTTTCGAAACCCCCTCCTGTTCCTTAGTTCAGCCCCGCCCATGGCAATTAGGTTTAAATACTTTTTAAATGCATTTTGATTGTAGGTAATTGAGCGCGTGAATGGCCATTTGTTGTTTTGGCATTTGTTGCTGCCTGTTTCTGTTACTGTTTCTGTTTTTGTTGATATTTTTACCCCACTTTTTTTTTTGTTGCTCGTTTTTGTTTTTCTTGTTTTTTTTTTGGTGTCCCCGCCGCCTCGGCCTCCAAACCCAAAATGTCCAACTGGACGTTTCATTATAAAATAAATTCAATTTGAGCGACCGCCTCCACCGAGTGGGGGCGTGGTCGCCGGCCGTTGGTTGCATTTGTTAATTTTTGCCATATTCAATTTGTGGCATTCAATTAAAATAATGAAATTAAACCAGATAGGATAGTCATTACTCCGCAAAAAAAAAAAAACCCCTACAAAGGGCATGACAAGAAGCGTAAAATTAATGGCCAAAAGGCACAGCGAAAAAACAAAGATAAATAAAAAATAAAAACGAAAAAGTAAACAAAAAACAAACTAGAAAATAAAACACAATATGATGGGTCAGGTCAGGCTGAAACTAATTGCAAATGCTCCAACTTGTGTCATAGCCTAAGCCAATTTAGATATATATATGTATGTCTATGGTAGTTAATAACTAACTAGATAACGGTACGGCTGAAACAAAAGCGATAAAAACAAAAAATATCTAAATTAAGCCAATGTAATTAAATTAAGTCCACTTCAACACGCATCCGCAACAGGCGGACGAGGCCGCAGCCACAGCCACAGACAGACCCGCAAACCACAGACAAATTAATAACTATCAAGTAAACATAGAAAAACACGAGAAAAACTAAACTTAAAACTAAAACTAAATGTAACGATAATAATACTACATCATTTTTTTTTTTCTGTCAAATTCCTAGCACGGTAAGTTGAACTTGTAGGCTAACCCGACCGCATAGGCAGTTAAGGATAAATTACTCTTAATTCATGTACTCCTAGGCCATAGTGTATCCTGGATCCACATACACATACATACATATACCGATTCAGATACAGATACAGATACAGATACATCTACATCTACATCTACAGATACAGATACAGATACAGAGACATATGTAGCCGTACACAAAACGAAAACTAATCTAGCATTGAGAAAGGTAAATAAATAACAAGTAAGGAATACCGCAGTTCGCATCATATATATATATATATGTATACATACATCTCTCTCTCTCTATATATATATACTATATATATACATATATAGATATATACAAAAACCCAAGCAAAAGAAAAGAGAAGAATAAATACATCATGAACAATTTAGTCAAAAATCAACAACATTATGTTTGCTTTCTCACCTGCGACTCCGCATTTCCATATGGCAGCGAGATCACAAAAAAAAAAGGTAAGCCAGGGCGGCTTACCTGGCTAAAGGCACAGGTTTTGTGCCCCTTTGAAGTGGACTCTACAATATTTGCTCTATTTGCAGGTGCAAATTACATTTTTAGCCACAAATTTGGTCTTTTTGGGAGGTTGGATTCCGGATTTTTATGAGAATTATGTTGCTATTAGTGGCACTTTTTATATCTTTTGAAATAATTCATTAGCCAAATGATAGTTCATTATTATGCAAGCGGAATGGTAAGTATTTCTAGTAAATTGTGTCATTTTATTCTTATCCTAATACGGTCTGTCCGCTTGCTTGTCCGCTCAAGGGAGATAGCCTGTCCGTATTTCAAGAGAAGAATTTAATTTTGGCGCCAATATTTACCTATTTTGATAATGGATTTCCCTTTGTAGGCAAGTTATGGCGCTACTATAATATAATTTGTAAATCTTCTAAATTATTGCCTAACCAGATTATTTTTCCTAATACGGTTAGCAGGCTTGTCCGCCAGCTTGTCCGCTTAAGAGAATAAATGCGTAGT
Organism: Drosophila baimaii; assembly: GCA_018874675.1. Lineage (NCBI taxonomy): Eukaryota > Metazoa > Arthropoda > Insecta > Diptera > Drosophilidae > Drosophila > Drosophila baimaii. The sequence goes on along the minus strand of JAEIIU010055635.1, from coordinate 7,217 downwards.
TCTCCGCTTCCCTAGGCAATAAATGCTCATAACAAGTCAAATAATTTGCTACTTTTGCCCCGCTTAATTACTGCTCTGCCAGGTTCTCCCCTTCTCTTAAAAAAATTGATACAAAAAAAATATACAGCCATCATCATCAAAGAGAATTTCCCGAAATGGACGCATTCAGTGGAGCGGCAGTAAATATCGCGGAATGCGAATATCTTAAATTTAAATTAAATTGGAACAAAAATCAATTTGTGCGTTAATTGATGAAGATAAAAAACGGAATGGAAACCTCTTCCTTTCCCCCACCAGCTCTGCATTTTTTTTTTAATTATTTAATCATTTAATTAGTGTTAATAATTTATAGCAAACAGCTTCGCAATCAATTTGCGTTTCGGTATATACACATACATATGTATATTTATACATATATATATATATATCTTTATCCTGATGCCGTGTGCGTTGGCATTTTATGACAACTCTGAAATGAAATTTCACTTAATCAAGAGGCGAAACTCAGGTGTCCACCTGAATGCCAGTGTGTGTGTGTCTGCCACATCAATTTAATTTACTTCTGACAAATATTCCCATATCCGGGCCACACTACTGCCTCCAGTCCACTCCAAGCGAGTGTGTTTGTCCGACTCTATGGACGAAATGTCAAGTGGAAAAGCATTAGCCCATCAAATGATGTGTAATGTGCTCGAATCTCTCTCTCTCGAGAATTATCAATCCCCATGCATACAACACACATTTGTACAGTGCGTGGCGACAGTGTAAGGTTTTTCAAAAAAAAAAAAAATATTTAAACGAATTGCTAGTGGAAACTTAACTTGTTATTCAGATACTAGCAACAGCTTATTAAAAAGTTACTTATTAATAAATAAATAAATTAGGAAATACCTTAATTTTATATACTTCAAAATCATAATAGTGCCGTGTGCCCACTGTACCTCCATATTTGCATTGTTTGTTGCCCGAGTCCAAGCGCCTTGTTTCATCCGAATGTTCAACGAATTACCTCAATTTACACAGAGATGGAAGGGCATTAAATTAATTTCACCAAATGGCATCCAAGCCAGGCCAAGCTGCCAGAGCGGAATAATTCCATATCGTCATCCATCCAACCAGGTGAAGGAGGGATCAGCTGGTCAAAATGGATGCCGTTGCCCGATCAAAGGGAGATCCTTTTCTTATGGGGGGCTATTAGGGAGACGAAGCGTATAAGGAACTTGGACGCTGCAAAAAGCACATACATCGAAGTAATAAATTTTGGCTTAAATGTTCTCCTTTTGTTCAAGTCATTAAAATCGCATTTGGCAGAGAGAGAGAGAGAGAGCGGAGCAGCCACTGATGTGTATGTGGAAGATGATGATGATGATGCTCATGCTGCTGCTGATGATGATGCTGCTCCGTTGCCATGTCCGTGTCCTCATCTTCTTGGCAATGCGTTGCCATTAACGTTGACTGCTACGTTGTCAACACACTTGACATATAATTTGATTACGCATACGCATTTTATTAACTCATTTTGCAGGGCAACCATCCGCCCCGTTGGCCCGATGGCGATATGATATACTTACGCGCGAGATATGCCTCGCCCATTAACGGTTACGTTGTGTTGGCTCTGCGGTTTTCAAGTGCTCCTCCCAAGCTGCTGCGCGCCTCTCCTCCCTCCTCCCTCCTCCTTTCTGCTCCTCCTCCCTCTCCTCCTTATAGCCCATATCCCACACATACCCTTTATGCCCATCGTCACCCCTCACCGCCCTGCAATTCCCTTATTCCGGCAGCATATTGTCTGAGTTCCAGTCAATTACAACAACAGGGCTTGTGTCTAGCGATGACAGCTTTTTATATTACAAAAAAAAAAAAAAAATAAGGAACAAATTACAGAGTTTATGATTTTTTAAGTATTTATTTCCAGGAGTCATGTTATTCCCAAAAATTTATGTTATATTTTTTGAGAATTTTCAAGGTATTCTAGCAGTAAGGAAATATATACAGAAAGGGGATTTTCAGCAAGGATTTTCAGCAGAGATTTTCAGCAGGGATTTTCAGCAGAGACTTAAGGTATATAGAACCTACAGGATCCCTGGACGTGTCGTCCTGCGTGCGTGAGCTGGCGGTGCCATCTCTAGAGAGCCAGCAGCGGCAGCAACTAATTTCTTTTTACAACTGTAGCAGTTCTTCAGCTTTATGGAAAGGCAAAACACACACACACACACACGCACATGCACAGACACACACACACACACCCACACACACACACACACCCGCACTTACACTAAGGCAAAAAACTCAAGAGGTTCGTCCTTAAATCCGGCTATACAAAGCTTTAAGAACCGAATAAAGATTAAAAATGGTTCAAGTCAAGAAGAAGCTGTGGAAATATCAACGAATGTGTGTTGCTTAACTACCTCCTTTGCTCCCTTTCTCTGCCAGGACATAGGTGCCCATACTCAAGGATAACAGCTGCTCAAGGCACACATTTAATTAAATCGATTTGCACAGCTAAGAATGGGTTTTAAATGAAACAAAAAAAAAAAAAACACGACAAACTGGTGTGTGTTACACCGAAATCTATTATCCAACCATTTAGTAGCCTAATTTCCCCAATTTAAATACATATACATTTTTCTGGCAGTGCATCGTGTTTGCAGAGCCTCAAACAGCTGCTGCCAGGCCAAAGCCAAAGCCAAGCCAAGCCAATAACCCAAAGGAGGAGAGCAGCCACAAGGAGTCGGAGCGAGCTGTTTACTTGAAACAGACACACCCAGCCACACACACACACACTCGCACACTCGCACACTCGCACACCCGCACACATGCAGCAGCAGCAGCAGAAAGGACCTAAGCCGAAGGACGCCGGACGCAGGACTCGCAGGGTGAGCAAGAGGAACCGCAAAACTTATGCCTTGGCCCCACCACCACCACCAGCCATTGAAAAGTCGTTAGCAAAACGTCAGACAACACACGGCATGGGACTCCTCCTTCGCCGCCTCCTCCTCCTCCACCTCCTCCTCCACCTCCTCCTCCTCCTCCTTGGTAGCTTCTCCAGAACCTTGGGTTACTTGGAATCCTTTCGAGCGCCTTTGGCTTTGCAACTTTGCGGTGGGTTCGAAGGGGTTCCCCCTTCGGTAATATAGAGCTAAGTAACCAACTAAAAGGGAGCCCTGGCCCAAAAACTCTTGATGGAGTCGAGTTGAGTTGAGTGGGCCAAGACAAATATCAACAGAATTCCACAGCCCACAGCCCGGACTTGGCTTGGGATTATACCGATTAAAGTTAAGGGCATAAGAGTCCCCCAGAAATAAAAAAAAAATAAAAAGAGATATGGTGGAATAGAGACACCTATGTACCTGGGTGAGGATAAGTTTTTCGATCGGTGGTGGCGAGCCGAGCGATTAAAGTACAATTTGTATGTTGGCCTAAATCAGATCGAATAGCTCTGGGTGGCTCTGGTCAGTTGATTTGGGTTTTGCCCCAGGGGAGGAGGAGGAGGAGATCCGCCATTAACCCGCCGCGCTTCGGCTAATAACGCTCCGCATGAGAGGAGGCACCCAAGGGGGGCTGGGGGCTGGGGGGGGCTTATTCTGCCAAGTCTTGCGCAACCGAAATTAAAAGTTCCTGCCTGGCCCGCTCCTTGTCCTCCCTATTTTGGCCACTTCCGGCACCGGGCCCGGCCAAGTGCAGCCATTTTGCGTACGACCATAAATCTATTAAGACAATTTGGCAAAAGGCAAAGCAGCCCAGGAAGGCAATACACACACACACACAAAAAACCAAAAAGAGAGAAAGAAATCGGAGTCGCAAAACTTTGTCTACTATTTCTAGCTTTCTTTTTGCCTTTTGCTGCCCCGTTTTTATTTTATTTGTATTTTATTTTTGGTAGAACGCATCCTGGTGCCAAAAGCAACCGCACAGAATCTGAAACGCAGCAAGGAGTATACACAGAAGGATGGCAGGACGAAGGGTATCCAAAGGAGCGAAGTGAAGTGGCTGAGGGGAGCAGGAGCACGAGGAGCAGAAAGGAGGAGCAAACAAAAGTAAACATGCCGCCTTTCTCTTCATTTTTTTTTTATTCGCATTTTTTAAGTACTGTCAAGGGTATCGCTCGCTATCTTATGTCCTATATACACACACCCACACACAAATACAACACACACACACCCATGCAGGCATGCTGATGGGTGATTATATGACAAGCTCATGGAGCTTAACGCTGCACTGTTAAAAATACGTATTAACTATCAAACTGAAAATGTTTTTTAGCTTTTTTTATAAGAAATAATATTACAAAATATATTTATTTATATTTAATAATAAACTCTTTTGGTTACTGAATACCAGGAAAATACTGGAAAATGCCAGAGGAATATAATAAACAATTTTAATATTATTAAATAATAACAAATATTAAACCATTAATATTAATGTTTTTTTTTTTATATTTTCCAGTAGACAAAGTACCAGAAAAATACTGGTAAAACACAAAGAAATATTTAATTATACATATTTTTGTTAACTGAATACCAGAAAATAACTGCAAAAATCCCCTAGATATATAACAAATAATTTGATTAATATTAAATAATAATAAATATTATATAAATATATTTTTTGTATATATTCCTAGAGAAAAAATACCACATAAATACTGAAAAATACCAGAAACACTTAGAAATAATTATGGGAAAAATACCAAAGCGCACAAGAGCCACCGAAATGCCCAACGGCGTCTAGCTGCAAGCTAATACTACTTAAACCAACTCCTATAGATATGAATAATCACAATATATATACTTTTAGAACCCCCCTGCCTACAAATAATAACAATCCTTTCAGTGTATAGCTTAACCCGCATCCGGAACCTGAAGCCGAAGCCAAAGCAGCAGCAGAGCCTGTGAAGCTGAAGCTGATCCTGGCGCGGAGTTTGGAGCACCAACTGGGCTGGGCTGGGCTGGGTTGGGGTATAGGGGTCCGGGATGCTGGATCCGAATATAGCTGCAGCCTCTCAATACATGTCCTCGCCCAGATATGTAATATTTTCTCCTCATTCTCGTTTCCTTTCCTTTTTTTATTTTTGCAGCAGCAACTTTGACTTGATTTACTCTCGCAGCTCAGCCCCTTGCAGCTCAGCCTTAACCACACCCCCCGGGTCACCCCCCCTTAGTGTCAACTTGGCGCGAAGTTGTTGGCTGTGACTGCAAGATACTGTCAGTGTGTCCCAGTGTGCTTTAAAAAAAAAACGAAAATAATAATAAAAAAAAAGAGCACCCATTCTGCCGCATTCCGTAATAATCTATCAAAAATTGTACGCAAACAAAATGTGATTTGGCTCCCCACGTGCTCCCCATATCGCTCTCGGTCTCTGCTTCATTTTGTCCTTCCACTGAGGAGGGGGTGAGGGAGGGGGGGGAGAGAGAGGGAGGTTTTGGAGAAAGGTGAAAGGTTGTGGAGATTTTCCTACTCTGCATAAATTTTGTCTTGGCATTTGGCAATTGCTTGTACTGGAAAAAAACGGTGCCATATACTTGAAAAGCTTCTTTACAAATTGCTGATGGAACTCTGAATATTTAAATATATTTTTTAAATATATTTTAACATTTATAAAATTTCCTTATTCAAAAGCTTAAGGAAAACCAACTGAAATGGCTTATAGATATTATAATTTTTACCTTTCAAGCTAAGAATGTTTTGTGAAATAAATTGGAAATCACATAATTATATTAATCCAAAAAAACCTAAAGACATTCCTCCTCTTTATCTACATCTGCACTTGAAAAAAAAACCTATTTAACCTAGAATTTCTTGCCGTGTAAGATACATGCAAACACTGGCTGTTTGCCCATCTGAAGATTGTGATTGTGATTGTGATTGAGTCGAGTTGAGATGAGAGTTGAGTTGAGTGGAGACGACTTGCCGGGGATTGGAGGAGGCGTTGCATGCAACTGGTTGAGATTGCATTGGAGACCCTGCAACTGAGGTCCCGGCAGTTGCCTCTCACCACAGATTGCGTAACCGCATCGACTTCGGAATCCCTGGTTGCTCCTTTTGTGGATCAATTCCCCAAATGGAGTCTTGGACAGCTAATTACGATTAAGTAAATGTGGGAGCCAGGTGTGTCCCCAGAGGTGTTTTTGGGCTCCGAAAAGCCGCTTGATGTGAGGATCTGGTGTGTGTGTGAGTTGTTCCAGTAGCCTTATGGCCTTATTATGTATTCATTGCGTTAAATTGTTGGGGAATCAAGCTGAAAATAAATATATATACTATAGCATTTCGATGCCACTTCTTTGGGCGGGGGGCCTGCCCTTTGTGGATTCTGTGCAATCTGTTGAACTTTGTGCCATAAACAACTTTGCTTTAATCGATTCTGATTCGATTTGAGAATCTGACTTTGAATCGCTTTTTAAATCGTTTTTGTTTGAAAGTTTTTCGGCATATCTCTGCCTGCTGCCTGTAACCCTGCCTGTAACCCGCTCAATCTGTCACTCAAGCCCTCCCTGGGGGCGACTCTACAACATTACTTTCGAGGCACTTCTTTTTTTTTGTCTTTTTTTTGGAAAAGCGACAAAAGTTGAATCGCAACCAGAACTTTTGCCCCTCCACACACATGCACATGCCTCGTGCTCTCTTGCGGGTTCGTCAGCACATTTCGGAGGCTGCAACATCTCTTGCTTACACTCAACTTGAATCGAACAGGAAGCGGGCTTTTTTTTACACATAACTAAAAGTAATTACAATTTCTGAGGATATTTTTCATGGAAATATTGATTATTGCAAGTCTTTGGTGATTAAATAACATTTTATCCGAAGGCCCAAAAGTATGCTGTGATTTCTGAAGCATTCTTTTTATTTTATTAATAATTATTGCTCATAAGAAGGCACCTTAAAGGGCCATACCTTATGTGTAGAGGTTAAACAAATAATGCAAAATATTCCATAGCTAATGTATCTAATAAATTAATAATCGTTGGAGTAAACAAATGAGAAAAAAAGAAAAAAGAAAGAAAAACAAGTAAGAAAAGCTAACTTCGGGCGGAACCAAAGTTTATTTGCAGATAATTTGTTACTTATTATAACAGATTTTGATAAAATATAACATGTATAGTGTAAAATGTATGCAAAATGTAAAATTTCATATGTAAAATATAAATTAAGACCGACCTTTCCTATGGCAGCTATATGATATCTTGGTCCGATTTCTATGAAATTTATAGGAGGTGGCT
>JAEIIU010055633.1:0-52889 GCA_018874675.1 Drosophila baimaii | reverse complement strand
AGACGGACAGACAGACGGACATGGCTAGATCGACTCGGCTGGTGATGCTGATCAAGAATATATGTATATAGATGTATGTATATGTATGTATATACATAGATAGATGTATAAAACATCTCCGGATGACTCCTTCACTGCTTTGCAAACATCATGGCAAAATTATAATACCCTGCAAGGGTATAATAAATCCAAATATCAATTTTTTGTATTTTGAACAAACAATTTTACATTTCGATGACATTCAAAATGTAATAATAAAATATTAATGTTCTGGAATGTGTCTCGTTGTGATAGCGTTTTTCACTTTAAAATTTCGGAATTTATTATAAGTATTTGGATCTCAATGGTGGCATTAATGGAGATATTTTTAATGACAAAATGTCAGAGTCACCTTACTAATGTATACAATGTATGATGTAAATATAAAATAAAATTTAATTTGTTTTTATTTTTAACTTAAAGAAAAGAGTATAGCATATCAAAAACCTTAAAAGCGTTTAGTTTTAAACCCAAAAAAAAAGAAAAGCCAATCTGTATTGGTCACAGCCTTGTTACTAAGTGCTACTAAGTAAAACTTAAAAGCTGTTGTTGCTGCATTGCTTGTACATTTCGGGCAAAGAGAACAAGGAAGTTTATTTTCAGTTATATTAATATGATATCGGTGGAAAACTGTTGTTTTTGGCAAAAGAGCACGCCAAGTGCCATATTTTAGTTGCTAAAATACAGTATTTTTTGTTATGTTTTTGAACAGTGAAGATATGAGCAACAGAGTAATGAACACAGCACAAGTAAGCAACTAAGTAATGAGCAGTGATCAACTTAGAAACTGACTAATGAGCAGTGAACAAGTGAGCTTTATGAGTGAGTTAACTCTTTTGTAAACCAAGAACAAGTGAACAGGTTCACCCAAGTGAGTAGTATTTACCCAACCCTACAGAAAGTATATTCCAGAGGGACTCTTTAAAAGGGTACAAACCAGTAACATTCCATATCTGATAACCTCGCGGAAAGATAACGTGCACGGAGTACCTGTGCACCTAATAACTCATTTTCACTTTAGCATTTCCTTCATTTCCAACTTGGAATTAAGACACAATTAACTACCAACTTCCCCCAAAACGGAAGGGGAACCACTCTCTGGCTGACCCGAACGAAAGCCCACAAATGCACTATAGAAACGCCAGAAGCCCCGCGATGACAACGATTGGGCCTTCGACTTTATCTCTCCGCACAAACATGATGCAGAAGAGCCAGCCGGCCGACTGGGTGTATCTTGATATCGGCTATCGGGTGAACCAACAACGATCGTTCATTGGCCATTGGCCTTTAGCGGGCGAAACAAGTCGCGAGAAGCCGAAGATATAAATATATGTATGTGGAGAGGAAAACAAGGTCCGAGCGCCGGGTTACGTTGAATAACCTTGGGCAGTGACTCACTTTGTGCGGTGAGCGCGCTCCGCAATCAGAATGCGAACGAGAGACCCAGGGCAGGGCGTGAAAAACAAACGACGGGCGCGACAAGTGTAATTGCAACTGAGAAAGTTGCGAAAGGGCAGCCAAGAGAAACGGATAAATCAGGGTGTGAATGGGGCGAAAGGGAGAGAGTGCGACGCCAGCAAGAGTTAGAGAAGTGATAAGAATTAATTCCAAGCAGCCAGCTAATTACACTTATTCTAATACGTATTTACGAAGAGAAGAAATCCGCGGCCACTTCTCCGCTCATAAAAGCCAAGCTATAAAAAAAGGGCCGAGACTTAAACTTTTAACTTTAATTTTCATACACGTTCTTAGTCAAATTTTAATTTAAACTTTAATGATTTCATCTGACACTTTTGTCTAAGGATACGGAGAAAATCATATTCTGAATTGGGCAAAATATAGTAGTCATTGATTACTGAACAAAAAGAATTGCCAATCAGACAGGTTAGTTAAAATGTTAAGTATTTCAAAAAATAGAATTATAACTTATTTTAAACCAGTGGCGGACATGCTAGATTTGGGTAATAAATATTTGCTAGATATGAGCAAAAAGTAGCTAACATGTTTGGTAATATTGCATTTAAAATAGCTATGACTAAAATAAAACAAACTAAAAACTAAAATAACATTCCAGTACCTAAGATATCACAATTTAATCACTCTGGTTTGTTGTTTACATTATGTGCATACTGTGCATGTGCCAGCAGATACTGGGCAGAGAAATTTGATGACTTTGTGAGTCAGAGCTGACAACAAAAAGCTGTTTGCAAAGTATACGGTATTGTGAAATGTTTAATTTTTTAAAATATATAGATTTTATAATGATTTTTAGATCAATAGTTAATTTTTGCATGCATTTTAAGATTATTTTTAACGATTTCTAACCCATAGCGAAATCTGTGGCATCCCTGTTACTTTATTTTAACTTTAAATTTTGTTTTTTTTTTGTTCGTAAATATTACTAGAAACTACGTCAATAATGTGCTACCAATTAGCTTGTACATCTGGGGTTAATTGAATGCTAATTATCGTGAACCTGTTTTGTTCCGTATTATTTCATTCTCACATAGATATTTGAAACCTAAAAACTTTAGGCTAATAAGAAAAGAATTTGAAAAATAGACAATTAGCAGGACTTTCATGTGAAATATGCAAATTTAATTGAAGAAAGTCGGTGAGAATTCCATTCCGACTGAGGGCAAGTGCTTTTTTATAGATATTTTCCAGCATGAAAATGGAAATTTATATGCACATACGTATTGGCTAGCTGTCAAGCGGGAAAAACGGGGAAAACCAATAGAGCCAAGCAAGGGCCAATGAAAGTTTAAGTAAATGTGAAATATATGAAATCATTGGCCAAACGAAAACACTGCAATCCCCGAACTGGAGCGGGACGCAGGGCCAAAATCAATAAGCTGCTGTGTGTAAAATTGAGTAAAACTGTGGTCAGGAGGTGTTTATTTATTTACTTTAAGTCACCGAGAACCTAGAGAGCTTTCGCATGCATATTCGCACACTGCGGCGGGGGACTGGGACGGAGGTCCCGAAATCCGGCAATCACGTATAATAATTTTATGGAATATCAGCCCGACTGCCGGGTAATTGAATTCCAATATTTATTGCTGGGGATGTCAGCTGCTGTCGCTGCAGCGGAGTGCAAATGCCTGTGAGTCCGGCCGTGAATGTGTCTGTGTGTGTGTTACAATGTGTCGTTACAATGGACCAATTACAGGGGACGGACGCAATATGGCAGGGATTTGAGGCATTTATTGATTTAGGCAAGAGAGCCCAAAGTGGCCGTGTTTACAGCATCTATCGATTGGGAGGCGGGGGCGCGTGCAACAGTCTCACATTCGCAATCGGATCCACCTCAACTGGCGCTGCCCTGGCCCTGTCGAGATGTCTGCCATACACTGGCCGGTGGCCGGTGGCCAGTGGTATGTGCGTTGTGCACGGCTGGCTGGCTGGCTGGCTGCCTGTCTACCGGCAACCGATGGCAGGGTGCTCCAATTCTTATTTTCAGCAGTGCCGTACTAAATTTAGCAAATGAAAGCTCACCCGGCGCTCATCCGCAGGCGGAAACCGAGCGACACGACTCGCAGAATAAGGAATAGGACGCAGCTCGACGTTCGGACACCCTGCAATCGGGGTGAACACTTACGCAAATTCCCAGTTGTGTGCGAATCCGTGATTTCTCATTTCTGCATTTTTCTCCGGAGAAGTCCGCGCGCGCTGGAAAAGTCAACACAAGTTCACCTCGCCACGGCTGTTGCCAAATTCGTGAGCTTGTGTGCGTGGGCGTGGGTAGAGTGGGGTGGCGGCGGTGGTGGTGGTGTGGTGTGGGTGCGGGTGCGGGGGCGGAGTGTGGGAGGGTCTATTTTTAGCTCTGCGACGGAAACCAGCGACACGATAAGACGGATTCTGCTTCCGCAATGTTTTTGTTGCTTCAGCAGCAGCAGCTGGCTGCCTACTATTATTAACGAATGTTACGCTCTCGCCCGAGTTCTTCTTCCGCGTTTGCGTCGACAAATCTCCGCTTTCACTATCGGGTTTTTTCTTTTTGGTTTTCCACACTGTGGAACGGGTTGCACGTTCGTTTAGTCTCCAATTTGTTGGCACAACACAATTGTTTGCGTCCGCAGGTAAATAATAAAAAGTCTTTGTTTTTCCACTTTTTGTCGTTTTCGGTGTGGCCAGTTGCAAGGAAGGGCCAAATCCGCGTTTTTTCTGGCCACCTTGGATGTTATGAGCGAAGAAGGCGACGGGCATACTTCAACTTTCCCTGGAACAATCTTTTTGGAGCATTCCGTTATATTTTTAATTGGTAGTTTACTCTCTTAGCTTAGTTTATATATCCATAGTTGGTAGTTTATTAATGTTGTACATTAATGTTGTATATTACTGTACTAATTTATAATTAAATTATTTATTAACTTTTGTTAGTATTAAACTAGTATGTTAGTAAGTACCGTAAAATTGCCCTACCTCGAACCCACGTACTATGGGGCGAAAACGCTAAAATAGCGATTTAATTCAGGGGATTCCCGTAGCAAAAATACTTTTATGAGATATTGTTAAAAGTAATAAAGAAAATTAAAAACAAGAAATGATCTTAACTTCGGAAAGATGGAATACCCTTGCATGTCGATTGATTTCAGTAAATTTAAAACAAAATAAATTTACAGGAGGTATATATTAAAACAGCAGCTATAGGAATTAAATTATATATATCATATAATAGCCTGGGATTCATCAATGCATAGTTCCTTCGAGAGGAGAGGTGCATTATTCTTGATGTTTGACAGGACTTCCATAAGGATTTTTACAGTTCCAGTGTTCTTTAAATTATCCTGATGGAAGGGTCAAGTAATATTAAAAGCTTATAACTGTCACTATAGATCTAAACAAGAGGGAAGCCGAGTACAGAATAAGGTCATTTTAAAAATAGCGCCTGTAGTAAAGGAAAGGATATAGGTAGTAAGAGTCGGAGGGTTTTCAGAATTTCGGTTTTAATTTAATGATAATACATTACTTTATTTAACTGCTGTACAGTAAAATCAATAAGAAATCTTCACTCCTTTTTTTATTGATTACAGTATTGTGTCATACAAGCTGTAAAATGATCTTGTAGTCACAACGTTTTTTCTTAAGATTTTTTTTGTAGTTATACAACCACTTAAAATAATAATGTTGTATGCCAAAATGATAAATAATTTTTGTGTTTGTGTATCTGGCAGGGAAACAATTTGAAAATAAATAGGAAAATAATACAAATGTAAACATAAATTCATAATTAAAAAAAAACAGTTTTTAATAAAAATAGAACGACGTGTATATCATAAAGCTTCCATATAAGTTCCTATAGGAACGATCGGTCAATTTGTATGAGAACCTAGAAAAAAAAACAAAAGTTCGCTGCTATTCTTTAAAAATGTTTTACGCACCTCCCAGAAAGGATTTTGTTTTATCAATTTCCAAAGGTATACAATCTTTGACTTCCCAAAGTAGGCGAGCAAAAGAATCATACACAGTTATTCATTCTGAAAACAGCAAAGTTAGAGATATTGATGTTACAAATATGAAGAAAAACACGAAACTCCTGGAAAACCCGCAAAATCGCCTTGAATTCAGTGATAGCGATAGCTCAATGGCGGCGGCGGAGGAATACCAGTACGATGTGATTGAAGACATCCCACTCGAGGAGATGGCTAAGGAAATAAGGGATATGAGCGGAATGCTTGACGGTGTACAGGCCCACCTCTCCGCCGGTGGCTTCGGGAAGGCTGCCAAGTCGCCTCGCAACCCGGAGGATATAATGGGGTCCAAGGGCAAACCGGGTATACGTGAAAATAGCAATGGATTCAGTGATAGCGATAGCTCACTGACGGGGGCGCAGGAATACCAGCACGATGTGATTGAGGACATCCCAATCGAGGATATGGCCAATGAAATGAGAGGGATGAGCGGAATGCTGGACAGTGTACAGGCCCGCCTCTCCGCCGGAGGCTTTGGGAAGGCTGCCAAGCCGCCTCGCAACCCGGAGGATATAATGGGGCCCAAGGGCAAACCGGTAATACGTGAAAATTGCCTTGGATTTGGCGATGGCAACGACTCGCAGTCGGAGCGCAGTAACTTGTCCTCCAGCGAAACGACTGAGGAGCTGGAGCAAAACGAGCTCGAGGAGGGCAAAGAGATCCCATTCAAGGAGATCGCCGAGGAAATAAGAGCAATGAACGGAAAGCTGGACAGGATACAAGCCCGCCTTCCCGTCGATGTATTCGAGGATATTGCGAAGTTGGCTAGCAGCGTGGAGGAAGAGATGGGCCTCGAACCGGAGGATACACGCTGGCTGATCCTGAACGGCAGCCAGGACCCGACCATCCGTGCCCTCCAGGTGAATTCGCGTCGCATCCGCTGCCAGTTGGCGGAACTGGTGCGCTGCTCGGAGCTGGGAGCCGCGAGTCTAATGGCCATGAACCGCCAATGCATCCGGCATTCGAAACATCTGAAGGCCTACCGCAAGCAGTACGAAAGCGTCCACTCCTATCATCTAGCTCATCAACTGGAGGCGGGCAAGTGCCTGATGCGTTTCCGCCACTGCCAGGAGGTGTTCTGCACCTGGCGTGAGCTCAACCAGATGGGTAACAGGGCCAAGGAAGCGTACAATAAGATCATGGAGGCGACTCAGTCCCGTGGCCTATTTGTGGATCTAAGGAAGCAGGCCTTGAGGGATATTGCGCAAGTGCACACAGAATGCATCAGCTCCTCGTGCGTGCTTACCTCAAGGGTGGAAGATATGGGGCGGACCATGGGCTTCGCCTCAATGCGCGTGTCCAAGACCGAGCCACAGCTATGGAAGGACTACACCGGACCACCGGTTGTGGTGAAGACTACTCACTGGCAGGGTCGCTACACTCAGACTGTGCGATTCGCCCGCGGCGAGCTGCTCACCATTCCGGTCGTTGTGCCGCCGACGGCGGACACTTGGTACGGCCGTATGCAGGCTAATCTCTTGCGGATCCACACGCCGAAGACGAAAGATGCAGTCGAAAAGAAGAAAAGTACAAAAGCAACAGTGGCGAGAGCCTTTTGAGGCCTATATTTAAGAATTAAATTACTAGTTTTAGCAGGAATTTTCGTTTGAAAAGTTTATTTCGGTTTTTCTTGCAACATCTGGCTACGCTGGTTCAATAACGTTTTAAGTGTGGCCAGCTGCCAGGAAGAGAGAAAGCGTGAAAACACTTTACTTCGCCCAGCGTGACAACTCTACCCTGATTAACATCCACAAATACGTTCCACGCACAAGAAGGGGAAAAATTAAAGAAGAATCAGAGAAATTTATTAACTTAAGGAACTCACTCAAAGTTGGCTGGTTTAACTGCAACCTAATCAGGAGATAAGGCACGAGTGGTTCACCTTCTAATTCACAGTTTTATGTTGCCACTATGGACTTGCTGTGGAACTGTGCCGCCAAGCTGACTGCCCAATCTCACACAGAACGGCTCCTCAAGTCTTATTACATGTGAGTTCCACTGCCGACGACGACTCCCTGAAACGCTCACCACAATATATGCTCTAAATTCCATCCCCAGAACCACATGTCGAAAGCTGGCGCGGCACAATGTCCAGCTGCCCGAGGACAGCTTCGGATCGGCACGGATGTGCTCCCGTTGCGGCAACCAATGGACCGACGGCCAATACCAGCTCCAGCTGCAGCCTCAGAGGCTGAAGCAGAGTGCCAAGCACCGGAGGCTCGTGGCCCAGCTGGATACTGTGAAGTCCAAGCAGATAAGGGGCGAGATGAGCAGCGGAGCCAGGAAACGGGCCAAGTGGCTGAAGAAGCGCATGGCCAGCCAAATGGTGAGTGTCCGGGTGCCAAGGAAAGTTAGAAGAACCCTTTGGTAAACCCAAGGAAGAGATTCCTGGTGATCTAGCCCAAGTAATAGTGTTGTAGATTTACACTTTACCCTTACTAAAACGAAATCCCCTTTTACAGACCGTCGCCTGCGATGTTTGCCAGCACAAGACAATACTGCCCTTGGAGAAGGGCCGAAAGCGGGCCAAGCTGAAAGCCAAGGAGGAAACAATGGCAACCACACAACCGGCGGCGGCGGCAGCTCCAAACAAAAAGAAGCCCAAGAAAACGAAGAAGACCCAGGTCCCAAATAAAGATATCAATGCAGGCCTCAAGATTCCGCAGCAGCAGCAGCAAAAAACGCCTCAGCAACCGCCCAAAACTCCCGCTCTGTCCAAAAAACCTTCCCAACCTGCTGGACTAGCCCCCAGTCAGATGGCGGGCAAGAAGAAGAAGAAAAAGGCCGCTAAGTCCCCGGCGGCGACCACCGTTCAGAAGCCTCCTTCCAAGACGAAAAAGCAAAACGCGCTGCTGCAGCTCGCCGCCCAGCTAAAGTCGCACGCGTTTAAAGACGCCAGCAAGTCGCAGGAGAACCGCCTGCAAGCCTTCCTCAAGTAGCGTGTAAAACCGCGCTGCCAATGCATTAAAGTACAAAGATTGTGGTTTAGTTGAATGAAAATACTTGTTATGGCACATAATTAGGCGTTAGCACAATACTAGAATCAGGCTCTTTGTGCCGGTTGATAAAGCCAGCCAGCCAGCCCAGGTGGGAACCTGTTATCCAGCCGCCCGGTCTTCTGGGTCGAGTCACGCAACGGCTATGCACTTATCACTGCAGCTCTTGCGACCCAAGGCTGTCCAGATATTGCGCAGCCAAGCTGGCCAGCATGCTTAATTTATTTCTCGGAGCGCAACGTTTAATTAAAATTGAGTTGTTTGCCACAGCGTCCCCATGAACGCGTCCTTCAGAGCTGCTCCCCAAAAAGGGCAGCCTCGGACAGCTCGCTTTATCTGCCGCCAATGGCACAAAGCACAGAGGACACGCACAAGAGAGGGCGGAGGGAGGGGGCTTCAGGTCCCCGCCGATTGCCTTGGCAGAGGCTGGGACGCGGGCTTCGTCTGGGGCTTGGGACTGGGCTTCTTCGGCGTCGACTTCGGCTTCCTTCTTTCTGCGAAGAAGACTCTCGGATTTCTCAGCAGCTGCCGCAACAACATCTGCCTGCCACATTAGAAGATTTCTGGTTTTACAGTCCATCCTCTTCGGCTTGAATCACTTCAAACGGATTAGATCCAAGAATTTATTAGGTTTTGTAATGTTTTATTGAATTAAAACTAGCTACACTTGATTGAATATAACACAAGCAAAATAAGAACAGAAAATATATTTATTTAAACTATTTAACTCAAAAGGCGAAGATTATATCCAGTTCCAGTGATGGAAGCCCGCCTGTAGTTGGTCAGCCTGTTTTGCTTTTGCCAAAATGGGCAAGATGTTCTCTAAAATATGATATCAGCGGCGGGATCGGCTCTCTAAATGTGGCAAAAACGATAGAATTTTGGGGCTG
This sequence comes from Drosophila baimaii, assembly GCA_018874675.1. NCBI lineage: Eukaryota > Metazoa > Arthropoda > Insecta > Diptera > Drosophilidae > Drosophila > Drosophila baimaii. The sequence goes on along the minus strand of JAEIIU010055633.1, from coordinate 43,490 downwards.
CCTAGTCGCGAGGATTGGGCACTGCGAACGGAGGATTGGGCGTGGGCCTTTAACTCTAAGCATGCCGGCCGGCCGGCTGTCATTTCCTCCGAAAAAGCAAATGCAAAATCAACCAAACCACACTTTGGCACTCTGGGTTTTACACGGAGAAAAACAATATGAATTAACAGAAGGGAAAATAATTAAATATCATTTTTATAGAATATACATCAGTGGTCCGCATGGACATATTCCACAAGTCAGCACATTTCTCTCCCGGTCTCTGCCGGCATACGCAATGTGTGGATAAATTATTAAGATACTTGTAATTAAGAAAGATCTTGTAATTTTGTGCAACAATTTAATCTTTTTAAGATTTAAATGTATCATTTTAGCTAATTTGTTGTTCTCATCTCTAACCACTGTATTCTGTATTAAAATGCAATGTTGAAATGTGACTGCAATGGTGCGGATCACTGATCTTCATATATCCATTAGGGAATCCTTTCAAAGAGACACCTTCTATCCAAGCTTAATATGTAATGCCAGAATAAGCACAGCTTGAAATATATATTATAATTTCTCTGCGTGCAGAGGCAGCCAGAGCCGAGGGCACTTCGTCTCCGCTCGGACTACCATTCGGCTGCCATACAAGAGCTGGGGCCGCCAGAGAGACCGACACCGAAGCCCCCAGTCAGTCAGTTGAGCTCGAGTGATTCATGGTGGCGCAACAGCCGGAAAGTCGCGCTCGCTTCTTGGCTCCGGCGAGGAAAAGTTCGCCCCGAGAGCGAAAAGGTGTCAACGTTGTCAGAACGCCGTGGAAAACCGGATGCAAAATCAAACTCTGTGCGTGGATGCATTTCGTAATTTCGTAATTGGGGGTTCGTGGCGGCAGGAAGCCGGTCCGTCGTCCAAAATGACCGGAAGTGCTAAGGAGCGCGGGGTGGCGATGGCAATGGCAATGGGGATGGGAAGACCCAGACGGGGACACGCCTGCGCACCAAGATTTCTTGGCCGGAAAACTCGCCCAGCCAGACAGCTGGCGATCCATGTGTTTGGCCATTTTCGCAGAACGTTGAGAATTCGCCGAGCGTTGATTATCAATAACAAAACAAAGGTGTCGCGTTGCAAATGTTCTGAATCAATAAATAATTTTAGCGGTTGGCACAAAGGAAACAAATATATAGTGCCAGCCAGCCAGCCAGCGAGCCGTCCCGGCCCGTTCCGTTCAGTGCCAATGAAATTGTAATTTCTGTTTTATGGCCACTATAAAAAAAAGAGAAGAAAAGTAAAAGCAGGCACCGGACACGTACCTATGGCAGGTGTACGGGTGGTGTGGCCCGCAGAGAAATAGTCAGCATTTTGCTGACACAGTAGAACTTGGTAACTAGAACGGTTATTTCGGTTTATGAGCTTATATTTTTGATAAATTTAAACAGTAACAGCCGTAGGTAAAGTTTGTACTAAACATCAGTTGTATCTTTTATAAAGATTTGGCTAAGAACTTTTAATAATGTTTATCAGAGTCAACCTTAAATATCCATTGATTGTAAGCTAAGATATTCCTCGTTATTTCAAAATATGCCTCTGATATCTTCTGTCTCCTATTGGGCAAGAGCTTGGACTTACTGTCTTGGCTAAAAAGAATCCACTGGGAATGGTTAACACCTTTACAAAGCCTAATCACAGTTGTTTGTACCTTCCGGCGATTTGTTTTTCAAATTGTCATCGTCGGGCAAGCTCTTTCTCACCTTGTGCCGGCAACTGGTGCTTTGTATTTGCATTTCTCTGGACAGAGGGTCGCTTCTTTGTGGCGACACGCGTCGCCCTGCAGATGACTCACAATTAAAGAGGCTTGGTCCCCGGGTCCGAGGGCTCCTCTGCGTGTGGGCACCCCGTATTTGTATTCAATTCCTGGCCGCAAGACAGTGGAAACCGCAAATGACAGACAGAGGGAGAAACTCAACAAAAACGGAGACACCCAGACAAGTGCAGAGGGGCGTTGGGCGGCCGAAAGAGAGATTTCGTAATGGCAGTTAATGGCAGGCGCACACCAGCAGGCAGGCAGGCAGGCAAACGAATCTAGATACTCTGGCTGGCAGATACCCAGATACTCGCGCACATAACGTCATCAGTTGATTTTCCATGAGGCGCCAAACGAAGCGTGCAACCGAAAAAAGCGAAAATAGTAGACAATAATAAAGAATAAAAAATAAAACGAATAGAGCGGAGCTGCGGCTGCGAGCTGCGAGCTGCAGGCGCAATACAAATTGTATTGTATTTCGAGGCGTTCGTACGGATATCTGCTGGATACGCGGCATCAAGTGGTGCATCGATAGTCCGGCTATTAATAGGATAGCTCCACAGCGGGTTCGCAGCGGGGGAGGTGTTTCCTCTACGGCGCGGTGCGGTGCGGTGCAGCAGGAACACCTTCAGTAGCGCGTGTGTCTCCGAATCGAGGAATACTACTTACTTACCTACTGCAGCCCCGTAGGCCGTGCATGTGATCTTATAAAAAATGTGTTATCCGCTTTTGACAGCAAACTGTTAATTTCTAAGGCAAAACATTGTGTGTGCAGTTGGTGGATATGCCAGAGACAGATACAGATACGAATCCAGATCGGAGAGAAGCCACAATAAAGCCCGGGCGAGAAATCAAACGATCGGCAGCACAACAAGCACTCAACGCACATTAGAAGCCAAAGGCAAAGCGCTTCAAATTAACACTGAGCGTTAAATACAAAATAAAATACAAAATACAAAATACAATAGCAGCGAGAAAATAAAATACAAAATACAAGCCATGGATACAAAGGCAGCCACCAAGCGGGCCGAAATTGAGCAGTTTTTGTTGGGTAAGTTTACATGTTTTGAAGCAGACATTAAAGAGTTCTTAACTGATGATAATCTGAGATAATCTATGGGTCTTTTAATGTATTTCTTATGTTTAAAAATAAATAATTTACCTGACTTATTTAGATATTCTTCAGAACTACATATCTGCTAGATTAAGCTTCTGATTCCAGATTTAATGCCTTAGATCAAAAGTATCTACTGGAAATGGTTAACACCTTAATAAAGGCTAATCACACCTGTCTATACTATCCATATAACAGAACAAAATATATAAACATTTCTCTCTCTGCACGTAAATAACTATACTAATCAGTAATGGTTTTGGCACTTATTTAATTACAAAACAAACAAAAAACAGCGTGTATCTATAGAATTGTACTTGGAAGTAAGGCATTCATCATATATTTATTGCGAAATAAACAAAGTTTACTTAAAATAAATTCGAGTTATAGATGGAAATATTTGTTTGTTTGTGAGCGGCTTAGAAAGAGAAACAAAATTAAAGGCAGTTAGTGGGGGATATATCAACAAAAACGTTGTTAATTTCGCCTAGCAAACGGCACCATCAAAAATTACACAAAACCCACTCGCAACGGAGGCGAGCAGGAGGAGGAGGAGGTGGAGAAGGCGGAGGAGCTGGAGCCAACTCCGACACACGAGCATTAACAATAACCCAGTGCCAGTGCCAGAGTATTATTGACTCATTCCGCAGGCGTCCAACTTTAATACGCTTTTGTTCTGGTTCTGGCTTATGATCATCAGACGCTGGCTCTGGCTTGGCTCTGGCTCTTCTCGTTCTTTTTGTATATTTCGTACATTTTATCGCGGGCGATTCGGTCTCCTCGCTGGACCGCCGTTCCCCCGGATCGTTTAAATGTATATAAACCCATACAGTGTACGGTGTGTCCAGTATACATGTGTTTATGTATCCAAAAGGCAGACAGACAATAAACCGAGGATTGGACATGCCGCAGAACTATGCCCAAGGCGCTTGTTTTAGCCTCCGTCCCCTGGCGTCGTCTTCTTTTTAGTCAGTTCAATTTTCTCAAGTCTCAAGTCTCAAGTCTCGGTTCACTGGCTCTGGAGGGCATAGGAAGCATATCAAAACCCTCCTCCGATGACTGTTGCTTTCATTTATCATTGTTTCGTGAAAATCTCAGCCAAAGGGGGTACACTTTTGTTGATATTTAAATATCGAAAAGGAAGACGGAGGGAAATGTCCAGGCCTCTCGGTTATTGCACTCTCTTATCAAGAGTTTTTTTCCCTTATAAAGCAAATACTTAAGAGAACAAAAAAATATCTTAATTATAATACTAACTATACTATGAGTTCCCCTTTATATAACTCTATTTTGGGATCTTAATTTCTGGTAAATAATAAAACCATTTAGTGATAAAAGCCCAACAACTTTATACCATTTGCTTGAACATCTTTTAGGGTATCATAAAACCACGTTGTGTTCCCAAACTCAGGCCAAGTGGCTTCTTCAGGGGAGTTACCAGTTCGGGCCTGCCTTCTTCGTTCTTCTTTCTTATTCCCATATTCGGACTTATTACGTTTAAAGAGCTCTCCAGAGCTTTGCGTGCTCAAATTTTAACAAGATTTCTTGCAAATTTCAGTGTTCTTTCTTTCTGTTGTTTACCGTTAAATAATTTATACTTCTGAGTGTGCGTGTGTGTGCTTAGAGGGGAGGGGGAGGGGCCAGACACCAGAGTTAACTTTCTTGGCCAGTGAAATTATTTTTAATTGCCGCGGTCAATTCGCAGTTGACTCTTGAGCGAGCGCTTTATGAGGTCACTTGCGTTGTGTGAGTGTGCGTGTGTGTGTGGTATCATAGCTTGGAATCGGAGTACTCGACTTCCCGTGCCCGTGCCCGGTGTGTTGAGTCACTCGGCTGCAGAAGAGACACCACTCCAGCGACTAATTGCCCCTCGGAAACTACATACAGTCTTGCACAACTGCCCGGCCATTAGGGCCAATGATGCGTTTAAAAATTAATAGCTAATGGGGCCGCTGTTGCCATATTTAGCCAGCTTAGAACTCACGATCCCATCAATTGCTCCTCTTGCAGATGTGCGCGCCCACTTCCGAGCCTCGCTGGAGACATCGGAGTACGAGAACGCCTCGAACCTCTTCCACATGACGGCCGCGGAGCAGACCGCCGCGCTCCTCGCCCGCTGCGAGATTCTGTTGGCTGGATCCGGCTCTGGACTGGGATGCGCAGACGAGCAGGCGGCGGCCGCTAGCCATCAGCGAAGCAGCCTGGTGGACTGCGTCGACAGCAAGGTGGGCGCGGAGACCGGTCCCAGCGGCTATCTGGAGATGCTCACATCCCCGTCCTCGTCGAAGAACTCGCGTGAGTGATCCCGTGAAAACTAAATGTTTGCAGTCAAACTTCTATTACTCAAACCATTAGCTTTCCAACAGAAGCAATCTTAATTATTACACTGAGAAAAGAAGACATTCTAATAGTAATTCTATTCTATAACATAATGATGATTGGTCTTAGAGCGAATTTATTATATTTGTATACCCTTGCAGGGTCTTTTAAGTTTGACCAGAAGTTTGAATCGCAGTGAAGCAGTCATTTCCGACATTTATTCTTGATCAGCATCACCAGACGAGTCGATCTAGTCATGTGCTCTGTCCGTTACTATGCAAACTAGTCTCTTAGCTTTTCAGCTATCGAGTTTCAGCATAGTCTTTATTTATTTATTTCCAGTTAGTTACTATGTCGGAACGGAAATCGATCCTATATTCTAGAGCTACCTTAGGAACGATCGGGCCAAATTATCAGATTCCCTTTTTTTTTAAGATATCAGATTAAAACTAAATAAATGGTACTTTAAGAAAAGTGTAGTTATAACTGGAAATTTATTTATTTATTTTTTCATCGAATTCCGACCACTATATCTCATAGCTGCCATAGGAACGATCCGGCCAAATTAGCCGATTTCCATTGTTTTAAAAACTAAACATATATATCTACGATCCCTTAATATGTTTATAGAAGAATTGATAAAAAATGAATTGAAAAATGATGTGAAAATTAACGGACCTTCATTATTTTTTTATATTTTTCATAACCTGAGATAATGTTATTATTCATGATTTTAATATGTTTTAAGTTTAATCAAAATTGGACTTCAATATCATTAGCTGTGATTGGAACAATCGTTCAATTTGTATGAAATCCCAGGAAAGTTAGCAAAAGAGTCGTATTTTAATTTATACATAAATAAAAAATACATATGCAGTAAGGTTTCTTCGATCGATTTATAATTCAATCGAATCGGTCCCATAGAAAACTGCAAGGGTATACTTCAAAACTTTCCTTCCGAGCTTTATGTAAGTTAGTTGTAAAATATTTCTTAAAATATATTACGCATGGCAAACTTTTTGAAAGGATATTTTTAGGTTTTTATTATTCAATAATATAACCCAAAGCTGGATGCTGTAGGACTTATATCGTTGCTATAAATAATAACGCCATTAAGTTGCCATGCTAATAACAATATAGAATGCTCTAATTTTTTACCACCCAAACTTTCCAAGAAACCTTAATAAGAAATTCTCGATCTGAGTGTTAAATTAATCAATAATCTTAAAGCATTTATAGTTCTTTGTTAAACTGAAAGCAACCTATAGAATTTATAAAGATATTTTTAATTAAGCCCATCAAAAAGAAGAATAATAGAAAGTTTACTGGTTTTCCTTTAAGTGTATTGACTGCATTCACACTGCCAACGAGTAGCACTAATTACCCCTAATTGCAGTGTCCGCCTCGCGGGAATACATTGATCTGGGCAGCAGTGGGTCCCTGGATCGCTGCTCCACGCACCACCAACCGGTTACGGGATCCGCGGAGAAGGAGCAGCACCAGCAGCTCTACGAGATCTGCCAGGGTGGCCAGGGTGCGGGCCAGGAGGAGGACGAGTCCCAGCAGGTGATCACCTTCACCCACGAACTGATCATCGACTGCCCCTACGCCGATCTGCCCGCCGGTCACCTGTCCCTGCAGAGATCCACCAAGTACGGCCAGCTGCAGCGGATCGTGCCCAAGCGGCTGTTCTTCGACCAGACCCGCAAGTGCTACTGTGGCATCCTCAACGACTGGATGCTGTGCTACGCGGACGGACCGACGGCGTGCCGGCCCAGCAGCAGCCTCTACTTGAAGAGCTCCTCCATCGAGATCGAGCACTTCGGGGAGGGCAAGCGGCGCGACATCTGCTTCCAGATCACCACCGATGACCCCAACAAGAAGTTCGTCTACCAGGCCAACAATGAAGTCGATGCCAAAGAGTGGATTCACGCCATTGAGGCGGCCATCCGCGGAGACGCCGGGGCCCACGCGCCCCTGAAGATCCCGACACCTCGAAAACTGCCCACGCCGCCGGTGCAAAAGAAGTCCACCTACACGGCGGCGGATATCATCTACGAGGAGCCCTCGCCCGTCTACGGGCTCATGGACTCCGCTGCTGCTCCGGTGCTGCCGAAGCTGCCCGAAAAGAACAACAGTCCCAGCTCCCTGGCCCGTCGCTTCGAGTACGATGTGCCCAAGTGCCCGGCTCAGCCCCTGCAGGAAGCCTCCTCCCCGGCAGCCACATCCGACGGCGGTGAGGTGGAATCCTTTGGCCTGCTCAACAATGAGACCGACATCCAGGTGCAGCCCCTGCCATCGAGCCTGCATGGCAATTTGTCGCTAGATTTCCAGGCCCGAGTGAAGACCGTGCACAGCGAGCTCTCCAGCCAGCTATCGCCGGGCGGTCCCAGTCCGGATCGCCTCAAGAAGGCTGTAAAGAAGAGCTACTCGAATGGCGGCGAGTCGGAGATGCTGTCGCCCCTGACCAGCCCCGGGCTCACGCCCACCAAGGAGCAGAAGAAGCAGCGCAAGTCGCAGACCACGCCGCAGACGAGTCCGGCGAGCAAGGACTGTGATAAGCTGGCCCGCAACTGGTTCCTCAGTCGCCTCAACAAGAGCAGCGCAACCAAGGCCACCGGCACGGGCTCACCCGGGTCCCCGAGCAATGCCAAGTGCAAGCAGAGCGAGAAGGAGAACCTGCTGACCGACTCGGAGCTGGGCGAGGGATTCGATGCGAGCCCGGGCGAACGAGACCCAAGCCTGCCCTGCCTGGGCGGCCTGCCCGCATCGCCGTGCCTGAAGGCGGAGGCCAAGAGCAAAGTTAACATGATCATCAACCAGTTCGAGAGCAGCGGCCACCTGTCCACCATGTTCAGCGTGGAGGCGCTGGCCGCCAATGCGCTCGCCTCCCTGACGTCCTTCTGCGAGAGCGATGGCTGCAACAACTACGAGCCCATCATGCCGCTGGCCACGCCGCCCAGCAGCTACCTGAAGAAGGTGTAGCTCCGCCCCGTGGCCCCCCATCGTTCATCCGTCATCCGACATGCCGGAGAGACCGTTCGTCTCCGTATTGTAGATTTAGTCCCTAGGCTAGTGAAAGTCACTCTCCGGATGTCACATAAACTTTGACATAAAATTGTAATATCAAAACATAATGGTTGTTAACATATGTACGTAAAAGCACGACACGTTTACCACTGGGGTGCGGGTGCAGGGTGCCAGGTGCCAGGTGCCAGGTGCTTGGACAGACAGAATCTGGCCTGCTCGAGGTAGATGTCCATGTCGTTGCTGGTGCCGCGGGGATGTGTGCTTGGATTATAATACAGTTGGGAAAATAAATTCACGTCCATTACGAAAGACTCCCCGGATAGGCGAGCGTGACCCTGAGGGGATTGGGGTCAGCGAGGTGAGATTCGATGATGTCCACCAGGGCGATGCGCTTGCGCTCATCGGCCAGCAGCACCAGCTTGCGCGGCGTCTCCTTGGGGCTGAACAGGCCCAGCACCTTCTTGCCCTCCGTCTTGACGGCCAACTGGATGCCTCGAGACGTCGCAGCCACGGCGGTGATCTCACCCCACAGGTAAGACCAGAGAGACTGCAGTTCGTAAGCCCATTATTAGTATCAGAATTCCAAGGTTCGTGGGAATCGGGAGACACTCACCGTCCAGATGCCGAACATCTCGTTGCGCTGGACGTACAGCAGGCGGTAGTTGGTCACTATGAGGAACTCGGACTTCTGGATAATCTCCTCGCAGTGGATGAAGTTGTCTGTGGTTGCAAATTTACCCTTGTCGGTCTCTCTGTGTAATAAAAGTAGAAAGTTCATATATGGTTTGACGTGTGATTTCCACTGACATGGATATCTAATAGCCCCATCCCCAGTATTATTACGTTCTGAATGTATGTGGTTCCACTGCAAAATCTACATTATTCGGCGACATGTGAATGGCATGAGAAGCATTTCTTACTTTATTTACATTTGAATGGGAACGGCGTCCATCATATGTGGCGTGGAAAGCGGTTATCTCAGGCTTTATTTTACGACTCTTGGACGATGTCGACGCCATGTCCTCATCAAAATTACCAGACTTATTCAAGGACTCAATATCCCAGCTTGGAATTTCGGAGCCTTGTATTTTAACAAAAACTTCGGTGTTTTTCTGACCCCACCGCAAAACACAAATATGTGCTCCCGCCACATATCAAGGAGCATCCTGTGGCGACCACGGAATGCTACATTTAAGTTGGTTTTCAGTTATCTTAATGCAAAAAACATTCATAATTAATAATAGGAACTTATAGAAAGGTTTGAAGGGGTAAAAAGGCACTAACGAAATAGACCTAATAATTGATATTTTTCGGTATTTTATGCAAATGTATAATACTCTCTTGGGGCGAATTGCAATGTATGGGTAAGACCAAAGACTCTCTACTTACTAAGACGCCGAACGCCATACGATTTTTTAGCACACGCATCTTATGTGTAGGACATAGCGCAACGTCCTAGTAAAGAAGGTTGCAATGGAGACAGAGAGAGCGCGCTTTATAGCCGCTCGTCCTCTCTGTCTCCATGCCAACCGTCTTTGCGGCTGTAGAGCGCTCTCTCTGTGTCTTCATGTCAACAGTATATAACGGCAGCTGACGACTGTATGTGTGCACTAGTACGCTCACAGATTCTACATCTGTATGCACACATGCAAGCGCATTCTATTTTTAGATTTTTACGTCCTCAACTTTGTGAGAGCGGGAGAGCGGAATTTTCGTCCAACAGAAACTGTTGCTTGCGTAAGACAATTCAAATTTACATATGTTCGCTACTCATCTTAGTAATTGTAGCGTCTTTGGTAATACTTTTTGAATGAGCTTCTTTTCCTTATAGGAGACCCGGTCTAAAACTATGGACCCTTCCCGAGAATAGGAATTTATGTTGCATTGGAATCGTACTATATATTAGGTATCATGGACTTACTTCAGTATTTTGTTGCCCTTAGCCTCCATGTGACAGTAGGGTCTTAGCACAAAGTCGTAGTGCTGGAAGCGCGGCGGACGCATCCGCTTCACATCCTCGCTCGCTTCCGCCGCGCGTTTCACAGCCTCAAAGCTGCCACTGGCGAAGTCAACCATGCCAGCGGTGGGGCGAGCCACCAGGCCAATTGCCCCCTTTCCCAGGCCCTTGAAGAAGCCCTCAACGCCCTGTTCGCGAGCTCCACTCACTGGTTTGGTTACAACGCCAGTCACACCATCCACAAAGCCCTATAAACAATGTTTGAAATTAGAAAAAAAAATAGCAACAAGGCAAAGTTTTGAGGAAGAATGCCTACCATCACCAGGCCCTTGCTGCTGCGAGCCAGTCCCTCGTGGAAGTTCTTCGGCTTATTGTGTATGCCCTGGCGCCTCTTCTTCTGGTACTCATCGTCGAAGGTCAGCACAGCCAGGCCCTTGCCCATCGCGCCAGTAATTCTGCAGAGTGTGCGAAAGAGCAGAGGTTATATTTGGAAATTCTATCAGGTCTTTCAAGGGAGACGCAACATACTTGGACATGGCTCCGGCAGCACCGCCCACCGTGTGCCCAAAGAGCGACTTCACGCCCAGAACCAGGCCCTCGGCGAATTCTCCGGGTCCTTGGATAGCACCCTAAAGTGAATGAGCATAATAAACTGGAATAAATATCAATGGCTTCGTTTCAAGTCGATTTTTTTACCTGGAACGGTTCGTAGAACAAGTCCTCGACGCCCTTCTTGAGTCCCACCACCAGACCATAGGGATTGCCCAGCACATCCAGGCCCAGGACGAGCACGTACAGCTGCTTGAGCGCCTGTCCCGTGTAGTGCGATGTGACCTCATTGATCAGCTGCTGCTGGGTAAAGAACTGGTAGTTCCGCTCGAAGAAGGCCAGGCGGAAGACCACATCGTTGACGTCCGTCAGGGTAACGCCCACGCCCTGCACCACCGAACCGAGGAAGCCGGGCAGGGCTTTCGTGTCCGAGCCTGCCATCGAGAAGCTGACGTGGATCTTGAGCGGACCCAAATGCAGGTTGTCGTAGAAGCTCTTCTGCTCCTGCAACGAATGATCCTCGAAGAAGGCCGAGAGCGGCAGCTCAATGGATTTGACGTCTTCGAGGAACTGCTTGGCCGCCGTCTCGTCGCTAACTTCCTTGGCAAAAATCTCGGCGATGGCCGTAAGGAAGTTCAGGTCCACCTTGAAGAGGAACTCCTGGATCAGGATCTTGGCGTACTTGAACTGTCGCACCGTCGAGTTGGGCATGATGCGCTGCACCATGCTGGCCTCGATGAACGGCTTGAGGGCCGTGGTATTGGCCACGCTCTTTGGCGGCGGTATCGGCGCCAACACCACTGCGAATATGGGATCCATGAACTGATTGTCCACCTGGATGCGATTGATCTTCATGTGTAGCTGGTTTTGGAATGGCGACGATTTGCGGGACACCCAAATGGCCGGATAGAAGCTGCGTCGTATATCGCGATCAACTGTCTTCTTCAAGATCATCCGGTCGAAGTCGATCTGAAAGAACGCTACCGCTAGAGCCTTGCGAGCAATAAAATATAGGTATAGCTTCATCATTACCGGGAACTTGTTGTCCAGCGCGTAGTTCTGGACTTCGTTGACGCTCTTTTCCATCAGATATCGCTGATATTCGGCCTCGAGGAGCGGATTATCATGGATGGTCACCTCCTTGAATCGCTTCTTGGTCGTCTTCTTCGACTCCCAGATGATGCCGGAGCTGGTGATGCCCAGATACAGGATATCCAGGCCCGTCTCATTGTTTATTATCGACACACCGATGCCGTGGATGCGCAGATCGATACTCTGGGTGATGGACTGCAGCGCAGCGCTGCTCTCAGTGCGATGGGCGATGGATTCGTTTTCGGTGAAGAGCAACACGCGTTGCAGGCCGTCCAGGAAGGATACCCAAAACGCCTTAGTGCCACTTTGTGTGCTGTCAACATAAAGGTATTGCCGATTAGCAGGGAAACGATATGGATAAGATAATGGTATAAACAAAAGCATTATAATTTAAAGATAAGTAACGCTCTCAGCTCTCTTGAAATTTGGTTCTAGAGCCAGAGAGCGCAGTGCAGAGCCAGTCACTCTCTTGTAGGCACACAGTGGCGACTGACGACTGTATATGTGCTCACGGATTCTCAAGCATTCTAGATCTGTACGTTCACATGCTAACTTGCTGACCAGAGAGCTGCAGGGATCAAAACTTCGCTTCAGCAAAAATGAATTATCCTTAGCGAGTGTGCTCAAAGCGAACAATCAGTTCGAATCACTCTCGCTTGTTTCGTAAATGATTGGGTTCGATCGTTTTGTTTAAGCAACAAAGAAATGTTCGAGCATTAATCACAATCATACTGTTCGATCGTAATCGGGCGGTTCGATTCAACCCGAGCTACTTACTGCGAACTATGATTTTTCGTTACAAAATTAACAAATAAATATGTATATTCAAATGTTTTTGTTATTTGAATGCATCGCAACTTTACAAGCCTGAAGTCTGAGCTTTCATGTTTCGTTCGGGTCGGTGGTCTTTTTCTGTGCAATCATATTTGATCATTATAGCCGGAACCAATCTATCAGCTTCGATTAGAAAGCAGAGCACTCAAGCCAACTATACAAATTTGTTTCGTATTATGTTCGAACCGGGATCGAGCATGTTGTAGCGATGCGCTGTGTTCTAGCTTTGAGCGAGGCTGATCGAGCCGGCTCGATCATACTCAGTGCATTCTCAAGCATTCTAGATCTGTACGCCCACATACGCACTTGCTTGATCTTTCATTTAAGAGCCATCTAGGGCGTTACTTATCTTGATCTTCTTAGTTCTTTGGCATAGACTTACATAACTTCGCCGATGTTGTCACGTTTGAGGTCCGTCTCCTGCTTGTTGGTACCAAACACGAGCACTTTGGGACCCGTCGGGTCATCCCAGGCGTACATGATGGAGCTTTTGGCATTCAGGATCTGCTCGTTCTTTGTGCCCTTCTCGTAGTAGACGATCTGCTGACCGGTGTGATTAACCAGCAGGCCGGGGGCATCGGCCGGCTTGTATTCCGTAAACGTGATGTAGACCCCGCCCTCCGTCGTCTGCACGTCCACATTGATGCCGCCGTACTGGCTGTCCTCCAGCTTGAGCAGAGTGCAGATCACCTCCGTGTAGTCGAAGGCTGGCGTTATTCTGTCGTTTACGCGCACAACCAGGTTGTTCTTGTTGAACGTCTTCGGCCAGAACGGCTCGAACTGATTGGTCTCGAGGTGCAGCCAGGGATCCGCCGGGCGGCTCTGCTCCTGGAGCTCGATGTCGAATCGACACCGGTTGCACACGATGTAGAAGGGGATGAATGTGATCTGCTTGGTCAGCGAGTTCTGCGTCAAGTGATTGTGGACGCCAAAGTGGTAATTAACGCCGTTCGCATGGCAAGTGACCTCGCCGATCGCACCAGCTATGTCCAGGGGGATCTTCTCGCTCCAGGTGCCGTTGTCGCAGCGAACGGATGCCTTCTTCTTGTCGAAGAAAAACTTGTCCCGGAAAGTAAACAGTATGGGTCCCGAATATTCCGGCGGGTGGTACAGCACGTCCACGGATGTCGTTTCCGTTTTGTATGTGAGCATCTGGCCCGTCTTGTTGATCATCCAGAAGGGGCTGTATAGCGTCAGCTTTAGGCTGCCGTGTCGATTTTCTGATCTGCGCAGGAGAGAAAGAAATTCAATTGCAATGTATTCGTTTTTAGCTGTCTCAGAATCAGAATGGATCCTTTTGATCTCAGATCAGATTCACTTTTTTTGGAAAGCGAACAGGACCATTAACCTGAGCGCTGATTTATTTCCCAAATGAACTAGAACTCACTTAACGTAAAGGTCCATGTCCACCTTCATCTCTGAATCGTACGATGAAAACGTCCATGTGGCGATATCGCCAGAGTAATCTGAAATCTCGGTGGCACAGGACCAGTCCTTCTCCAAGTATTGAATCAGCTAAGCGGAGGATTGCCCCTTGATTATTTTTCATTCATTGATTTCACCCAAAGCGTTTACTTACCCGTACTACCAGGAAGCTCTTGGATTCCGCTCCCATGGCGGACAACCGAACGGTCGGCAAGTGGAGCACATTGCCCGATTTTACCTCTTTTTCACCATAGTCCAGGAAATCCTCCCTACCCTGCCTCGCTTCCCAGGCCACTTGGTAGGAGGATTGGGTCTCCAGAGCCTCCTCCTTTCGCACAGAGCACCCAGCCACAGATACCATGATGTCGATGGGCAGGGAGTTGCACAGATAGAGCGGTGGGCGCAGGTGAATCGTGTAGAAGGCGCTAAGCAGTGTAAATTTGTTCGAGTGTTCGTGGTAAATCTCCGTCTTCGACCGCCGGGCATTGATGTACAGCGGCTCGTACGTATGGATTGGATTGCAGTGCAGCTGATGCGAGTAATTTAAGTCCGTGGGACTTGCGTTCCACGCAATGCCCTGCACCGAGGTCCGGTAGCCGCGCATCGAGAAGTACAGCTCCTTGGAATCCGCGTAAATGGCATGCAGCGGCACATGGAACACCTCCCCACTTTTAGCCCGTCCTACAAAGATGTCGTCAAAGTTTTCCTTGGTGGGGTTCGTATTGCGTCTGTACACGTTTAAGTTGCAAGTGAAGTGATTGTGTATCTGCGAAAGTTAAGAGATTATGTTACAATCCAGGGACCGCAAAAAGGAGTTGTTTATTTAATCTTTAAAATGGAAAAATAAAATAAAATTTATATATCTTTTCAACGGAGGACCCTATGGTACCGATCTTTATATATAATAGCTTTCAGTTTATATATACTTTTTATGCGAACCCAACCCAAGATGTTTATCATCCTTAAAGAACATTTGCATTCTTGATTTCTTGAAGATACTCGTCAGCCTATGTTTGATAGTAAACATCTTTAACACCCAAGGTCATGTTGAGTCCGAATTATATACTATTGGTTCCTCCGTTTAAAAGATATTTCCACTTAATTATAATTCTAAATATAACTCTATTTCCAGATTTTTAAATAAAAATAAAAGTTATCGTTTGATTTTTATATAAAAATTTATATATAGAATAGCTGTACTTACACTGACGACACCATGGATGTTGATTTTAGTAGTTCCGTACTCCTGCTTCACCTCGGAAACGATTCCCCACGGCTCCTGAGATGAACTGCGCATCAGGTTAAAGAATCTGGTGTCCGACTTGGACACCGGCAACGCGATCTCCTTGTCTACGTCGCCAATCTGCGGGAGAAGAAGCCCAAGCCCATTTGTAGGCTCTTAATCCCATCTGGAGTAATAACAAGTTAACATACCGTCACATAGAGGGTATAGTCCTCTGCCTCTTCGTCGGACAACGTGCTCAAATCCTTGGTCTGCAAGTAGGCTCGTCCGCCCGTCGAAATGGTGCAGGTTTTAATTGCGCTTGGATCAATTTCAGTAGAATTGTTGGACAAGAGAAGAGTGCTACTGGCGGCCGAGACGCCGCCGCGGTGCACCTCGTGCAGGGTAAAGATGCCCTGGCGCAGGTTCAGGTTGACGTCGAATCCCGTATCGTTCTCCAGTACGTAAGGTGCCACAATGTCCGGCTTGGTCAGACCCTTCTGATCAATGGCTTGCGAGAACGCCTCGGCTAGTTCGCTCAGCAGACCCAGACAAGTCTTGCTCAACGTAATCTCAAGCGTCTCCGTCGAGGTGATGTTCATGTGCATGGCCTGCTGCTCGGTCTCTTCTTCCACCTCGGTTTGCACCTTCTCCATGCCCATTTCAAACTTCAGTTCCCAGGGCGTGTACTCGTGGACGCCGTTGCGGCCCACCACCTCGTTCAACTCGATGATGGGCTCCCACTCGGCCAGCGTCTGGTTATAGTAGTTCTGAAAGAGCAATGACATCATTACATTTTATGTATTGCTTGTATTTATTGGGCAGAGCTCGCAATGTTGGTTCTCGTTCCATTAACAGTTAGCCGTATTCAGGTTACTCAATTGAGAGCGGATGAAGACAACATCTCGGATCTGCCCCCTTTCATGCTCTATCGGCTAAAGTTCGATCTCTTGACGCTGCTCGCTTTCTCTATGGGACTTGTACCCAGAGCTGGGTCCAGCACGAAAAATTCGTGTGCAAGAAATTCGTATGGCGTGCAGATCTTATTAAATGAAACGCCTTAGGCAGACCACTCTAAAAAGAGTTTCCAATACAATAAAGCGTAATCAGAATAGAAGCAAATTAACCGACACAGCTACAAGGAACCTCTTTCTTAGGTTGGTTTTCTATGTGAGAAAGGGGCTGATCCGAACGTTTAAGTCCACTTTACGAGCTCTGGTATAGGGACATTTCCATGCCAACCAACTTACCATGTTCACTGTTAACGATCCCTGTGCCGTGAGATTGCGGCTCCAATTGTTAAACACGGCAGTGATGCGGGTGTCAAGCGAAATGAGGGGCTTTGTGTAGTAGCCGACGCCGGTCTCGATGACAACCGTAATACTCGGCATCTCGATCACGCACTTTTCAGTTTTGGATACTTGAGTATTGATTTCCTCGAGATCCAGGGCATCTACACCCTGCTCCACGCGTGTGAACCAGTATTTGTGGCCCCGGAAGGACTTCTGCTTCCAGAGATCCAAATAGCTCCGCTTCTCCTCGACGACGGCTTGGCTGGCCATTGTGCCACTAGTCACGCTCACCATAGCCTTGTTCAGCAGCTCGATGGTGGCCGGCGACACGTTGATGATGATGTCGCTTAGCTTTAGGCTAATGTGCATGCCCTCCTCCTCGGGCGTGGAGCCCTGCAGGCTTATCACACACGGATGCAGGATGTAGTGGCGGGTCATCTCGCGTCGCTCGGGCAAGAAGGCGCACATGTACATCTTGAGGGCATCGATTTGGCCGTTGACGATCTGCTTTTCGTTTATGCTGCGGAAGTTCAGGTGGGCTTGGGCCTGCAAAGGTCGGAGAGCAATGAATACACCCGAAAATATGAGGGAGTGTCCCAGCATCATTCGAGCTTACATTGAAGATGATGCAACTGGTGTTCAGGTCCTCCAAGTTCTCCACCAGGATTATGTCCGGCTCATCTACGTGCAGTATGAGGTTGATCTTCTTGTTGACGGCCGGAACAACTGGAACAAAGTGTTGGTCATTAAGAGGTGACTTCGACATAAAGTCCCTGCTCCTTACTCGAGGCCTCCCTGGGCATGAACTCGCTGGCTGCGAACATGGTTGATTCCCGGATCGACTTCTCGGCACCACGTGCCGTTTCCACCATCGTTTTGGGTTTCACGTCGATCGACTGACGCGGCGTTTCGTCGACAGGCAGGCTGACGAAGGCGGACAGCTTGAGCAGGAAGTCGATGCTGACGATCAAGTCAAAGCCACGCACACGGACCTCAGCTGCAAATAGGAAGTTAACGCTGAGATCAAAGAGTACCGACCAACTAACACCCGCAAACACCTACCAAAGGTGTCGTTCTCCTTGATAATGGCCGTCATATCGACCATGAAGTTGCGCTCATTGTAGCAGGCGTCAATTATCTCGTCCGTCTTCAGCTTGGGCTCCACCCAATCCTTGCGGCTGAGGTACTGCCGGATCTGGGTTTTTGAGTTCTTGCGCGTATCGTCCACTTGGATGTTGCACAGGACCACGGAGGTGCTAAGGGTGCCGTTGTCGAGCTTTGTGCCCTTGACAGATAGGAAATAAACTCCGAACCGAGCCAGTCCTTCGTCCTCAGCTGGGGAATACACATTAGGGTTCAGTTCGCCGGGGCACCTTGCGGGGACTTACTCTCCATTAGATTTATGACCACGCCGTCAAATTGGAAGTTGAACTTTATCGCTTCGTAAATCTTCTCTCTCACGGGAACTATGGGCGAGCGAACTGGGCGATCAACACGAGAAAGCCGTCGTTCCGATGGCTTGTATTTCGGTTCAGGCGGAGCATCTTCACTCGGGGGAAACTCTTCCAACCCCTCGTTCAGATTTTGGTTCAAGATCAGCATCACCAAAGCGAAGTCAGTCGAAAACAGAGTGAGCTGGGCGGGTTATGGCAATAAATCAACTGTCTCGGCAAACATTCATTTGACTGAAACTCACCTCAATGGATTTGAGGCGACCCGAGAGACTAAGCTCGGGCACGTCTCGGTACCAGGTGTAGGACAGATTCCGTGTGACCAACAGGGTGCAGCTCATGGGATTCATCATGTTGGATTTGGAATAAAAGCCCACCGCAGTGTCAAGTTCTACAACGAAAAAGAAATCAGTTTAGTCCCAGTTCGTAGCAGAGTTCGGAAGGTTAACTAAAAGTTCGCAACATGCTGATTACCGGCGGACTCGATTGAGAACGGAATCAAAGAAACGTCCCAGATGGGTCCTCCCTCATTCTCTATCAGTTAATGTGGGAGAGCAGACTTCGGTCCCTTGACTCCGCTTGCTTTGCGGAAGATACCTTCCACACCACCTATTGCTTTTTCCCCCTCTTACTCGCTTACACTGTGTAGCAAAAGAGAGGGTTGTACATTTTGTCTCTTCGAATACAGTTAAGCCAAAGACCATACATTTGCAAGCCATTTTTGTGCTAGCGGCGCAAATTGCGCTCTCTCCGCTCTCACAAAGTTGATAGCGTATACATCTAAAAAGGGAATGCGATTGCTGGTGGAGTTCAGATCAAGAAAGGGTGAATGTGCACGTACAAGTGCCCAGCGGTATCGCGAACGATAGGTCCGAAAAACCAATTGTGTAATGACTATCTTTTGATATCCTTAAAACGATAAAAACGAATCGCAGTCAAATTCTTATGTTACATAGCTCGAAAACGGATCGTTTGCTAGCCTTTGATGATATCTTTTCGGGTTGTCATGGAAGTAGAAACGAAAAAACTTGCTGACTGAAATCTCGCTAAATGTTTGCAATCTGGCTCAAAGGCCAATGCAAAAATAAAATATATATATATCGCTGGGTTTTGTTTGCTAAACGTTCTTTTCTGAGTAAGATTACGAACATTTAGCGTTCTTTACTACGTCCGTTCCCGAACAATTTGAGATAGTTTCGTATCGACTGGGATGCGTAAAAATACGTGTGCACATTTACAGTCTTCGGTTGCCGCAGTATGCGTCAAATTTCAAAAGAGCCTGGCCAGCTCTAGAGCCAGCATAAATATGCCTAAAAATCGTATAGCGTTGCGCATCTTTTTGTTACATTGGTCTCTAAGTGAGTCCCTTGTACGAGCTCTGGTTCTTGGTGAGGAGACCTACAATGTTCCTCGGAGTGGGCATGCACCCGATTGTGTGCTAGCACGCTAAACACTCACCATCTACAGTGGTTTCGTTGCCATCCATTATGACCACCTTGGATATCTTGACGTCGCATATGTGCAGCTTGATCTCATCGATGACCGCCAGCCGCTCTTCATTGGGCACCGCGTACTCTACCGTGTTGTTCGTCAGCTCCAGCAGTCCCAAGTCGAGGGCCAGTGCATCCATGGTCCGAGAACTAGAGGGCACGATGATAATGGGCGCCTTGATGCGGACATTCAGCTTCATGCGCGTGGCCGTTTCGTAGGCATCCAGTGCCTTCTGGCGGGCGGTTTCGGCCGCTGCAGCACTGGCCTGCGATATGGTCGCCTGTGCCTCCGAAAATTGGTTTACGAAACTCTACAAGAGTTGCAGCAGATATATTAGGACACGTTGTACGTGTTTGAGGATAAATAAGTCTTACCAGGATGGCGGTAACGAACCAATTGAGGTAGATAATCCGCAAGCAGCCAATGTCCACGGTGATCTTCATGTCATCTGAGTTGTAGTCGAGGGTCTCCTCCTTGTTGAAGAGCACCAGCTGGCAATTGAAGGCGTCCTTGCCCACAATACTCAGGATCTGAAGGGTTGTATTCGCATGAATAAAATCTACCTAATATCCTGAGAGAGAAGCACTTACGTTCCTGTGTATGGAATTCGGATTTAGATCCTGAACCTGTATGTCCTTGAGGCCAATGTTGACCTCCGTGTAGGAGCTCTTCATGACCAGACTGCATACGAATTTCTTCACGTTCATCTCGGCCAACGGCCGCTTCTGACACGTGAGCGTCAGATCCACTTCGTCTAGATTCGCGATCACACGGACCTTCACGCTCTCCACGACGCCCTTCCGCTGCCTCTTGCGGCGCTTCATCTGAGTGGTGGTCATTACCTGCTCGGTGTCCTCCAGGATGACGTTTAGCTTGTGCCGGATGCCATCGCCTGCGCCGGCCGAGCTCGCCCGATCCCGTGGCCTGTTGGCTAACAGCACGTGGTCCAGGCTGCGTTGGAAATTGTGCGCCAGCTCCATGAGCTTTTGCAGACACTCCTGGTGCAGCACAATCTGAAGCACCTCGAAGTTGGCCACCACCAGCTGCTCCGTGGAGTTGTACTTGGTGCTGAACTCCGGGGACGTTTTGTCGGCCAGTGTGCACGAGACGGTGAACAGGTAGTTGGAGCTGTACTCCCTCTTGGGCGAGTAGATCACGTCCAGCGTGTCCATGTCCAGGCAGTTGTACTGGCGCAGGTTGACGTCTCCCAACCTGAAAGGAATAGAAAATTAGCTTCCTGAGACCGCTCTGAAGCAGAGAGCTGCAACGATCAATATGTGTTCGATCATACCCGATCATTGACTTGTTTTATTTTGTGACGCATAACGTTGCTTAAGGCAAACATTTAGTTCGAATCACTCTTGCTTGTTTCATCGAGCATGTTGCTTGTATTCTGTTGGATTGTGTTTGAAAGGATTGATTCAACAATGCAGCTCTCTGCTATGAATACAACGTTGCTTTAGCAAAAATGAATGATCATTAAAGAGTGTGCTCAAGGGCGAACATTCAGTTCGAAACACTCTCGATTGATTCGTTAATGATTGGGTTCGATCGAACGTTTTGATTGAGCAACAAGTAATGTTCGAGAAGGCTGCTTGCATGTTGGATCGAGATCGAGAGGTTCGATTTAACAATGCAGCTCCTCTAGAAATGTGACGATGCGTCAGCAAAAATGAATGATCTTCAGCGAGTGTGCTCAAAGCGAACATTCAGTTCGAATAACTCGACAGTTTCGTTACTGATTGGGTTCGATCGAACGTTTTGTTTGAGCAACAAGTAATGTTCGAGAAGGCTTCTTGCATGTTGGATCGTGATCGAGAGGTTCGATTCAACAATGGAGCTCTCTGCTATGAATGTGGCTGGGGGATACTCACTTCACAGTGGCCACGGACTCGTAGGTGCGCGACGCGAAATGAGCCTCTAGGCGCTGAACGCCCACGGAGAGAATCTTAACCGGCATTGGCTCGGCAGGCGCCTCAGCCGCCTCGGGTGAACCTTCCCCTAGATTCGGCAGCTCCACCCCGGAGGGGGTGAGATAAACGATGGCGATGTCGTCGCTGGTCTCGCTAAGTCTGCGGGACTGGAAGAGAACGAAGTTGATCTCGTCCAGAGTGAAGGTAATATCTAAATTCGTGTACTGCGTAATCTCGTCAAAGCTCGTAGTCCTTGCTGCCTGTCCTGACCCGGCTGACCCGGCGCTTATCTTCTTCACCTCCTTGTTAATAAAGTTCGATATGGACAAAGAGCTGCGCGAACTGGCCAGGGTGTCGCGCAGAACCGGTTGTGGCGGCTGCTCCGGCAGAGGTATGCTCGTGGCCACTCTGATGGCGAGAATAACGCGATCCTCCGAAACGTTGACCAGCACCGCTGGCAGGTCGATGTCCACCTTGATCTTGGGCAATCGCGGATCGTTATCGATCACACAAAGGGCGGCAGTCACCTTCAGCGAGGCGGGTTGCAGGACGTGCATCTCCGTGGAGTTGGCCTCCTTTAGCGCTGTCTGCCACGGCTCCCCGGCTCGGACGACCAGCATCTGAATGTCTTCCAGCTTGACGGTGAACTTGTCGTAGGCGTTGTCCATCACCGCCTTCAGAACACCGTCCTTCGTTTCGCCGGAAGAAAGCACATTGATCAGATTGGATGACTCGCGGCGCGCAGTGCTGGACACGTGCACCTGGCCCATGCTCACAACAAGCAGTGCCGTCTCGTCCTCTACGTAGACTCCCATGTGAGGCACCACCAGGATGTTCGGCATGAGCAAGATGTCCACATCCAGCACCGACTTCTTGTCAATCATATACTGCATCCCGGTGGCCGAGCGCTCCTTGAAGTTGGAGAGACGTGTGCTGGCCGCGTCCTCCAACTTGGAAAGCGTCACATCCTCCGGCCTCTTGAAGGCCTCGATCAGGGCCACCACGGTGGGGGCATCGTACACAATCTGCAGCGGCCGTGCCACCACCTTCACCCGCTGGTCGCACAGCTTGTCCAGGGGATTCGTCTCGAAGAACAGATCCAGCAGGTTGAACTCGTCGGTGATCTTGGACTCTATCAGCAAGGGCGTTGTGTTCCCGGACTTGAGTCCCGTCACCTTCAGCTCACGCATGCCGGCGGTAACGCTCAAGGCCTCGGCAGCTGGTCGCTGTGTGATCGCTGCCGTGGCCATTGAGAACTTGAGAAGGACCAGCGAGGGCAGGTCGTGAAAGTCTGTGAATTCCCCAGATTGCACATTCGCCTCCTTGTAGAGGCCCACCTCCAGGGCGATCAGTTTGAAGTTCATCTTGATGGCCTCGTAGCTCTCAGGCAGATCCGTCGGCTTGGCATTCTCTTGGTAACCGATTGCCCTGTACATCTTGGCCTTCTCTTCGCTCGTCATGGCAGCCTCGAACTTTTCCACTGCAATGGATGGGGGTTAAATTTAAGGGGAGCTCCGAAATCGGGGTTAGTTACTTACCTAAGTTCTGGCCGGACGTCTGATTATCTTTCTTGGCTCCGCCACCCCAACCCCAGCCGCTGAACCAGCCCGCCTTCTCCTCGGGCACTGCCTCGCGCTCCTTGGCAATCTCGATATTGACAAGCTGACGAATCAGCAGCAGGTTAACTGTGTCCAGCTCCTGCTCAAGCAGGTGGCAGGTTTCAACCAGCACGGCCGGTGGCTTTTTGCTCAGGGAATACTCTTTGTATTTCTAAAATTCAACGTGAAAAAGGCATTCTTATTATGTATTTTGATAACCACGTTATGTGTGTGCCCTATCGCTCTCTTTCTCTCTCTTGCGCCAACAACAACACTGAGTAGCGAAAGTGAGAGAGCTTCGCAGTTTGCCTCTCTAAAAACAGTTAAGCCAAAGACGCTTTATTTACTAAGATGCCGCACGCCATACGCTTTCTTTGCACACACATTTTTCGTACGGGATCCAGCGCAGGGTACAAGTTCTGTTGCCAGAGACAGACAGAGCGCGCTCTAGAGTCGCTCTCTTGTAGTTGTACAGCGGCAGCCTACGAGTGTATGTGTATAGACGTATTCTCCCGCGTTCTATATCTGTACGCACACATGCAAGTTTATTCCATGTTTAGATTTTTACGCTGTCTCTCTCTCTCTCTCTGTGAAAACGCAGAGAACGCGATTTGTCATAGACAGAAAAATGGCTTACATATGGCAATTCAAATGTATTATCGTTTCTCATCTTAGTTATTCCAGCGTCTTTGGTTAGGCAAAACAAACAAATGCGAGGAAGAGGCTCTTTTAAGTTTTGTTTTTGCGAGACAATTTGAATGATCAAAATAGAGGAGACACTTTTAAGAGCCCTAATAGGACGATATAGCTTGGATTCAGAGGCAAAGACAAACCTGTGCATAGGTGTGACAGCGATCGCGATGCTGCTTCATATGCTCCCAAGTCCAGCTCTTATTGGGCCTCTTGATATCCTCTTCCAGAACAGAGGTTATTGCAAACTGCCACCATTTCTTGGCATTTCCCATGACGGCTGCACACGAGAAATGAAAGTAAACGGATTGGCTTGGCTAGAGAGAAGGCTAAGATATTTACGGGTATTGTACGGGCGATATTTGCGGTAGGGCAGACCCAACTGTTGGCGATTCATGGCGTCTCCCAGCTTGATGAGATTATCAAACTGCGTGTTGGTCAGGCCCACGTTCAACTTCTCCATCTCCATGGTAAGATCGATTTTTGGTATTTGGAAAGCCGGTACGTCCAGCTCTGGGTTCATGTTCAGCTTCAGCTTGGCATTGCAGGAGATGGGACCCAGCACTGCATTTGCGGGTGGAAATGATAAATAGGTACATGATTTAAGCATCTCAGGGCTTACCGTAGTGGTAGTTGGCTGGCTTCGATTCCTTCCGAGCAATATTTGTGCTGAACTGTTCAAACAGCTGGCTCTGATCCGCTCCGTAGAGCTGGCCGCCGCAGTTCAAGTAGGCGGACAGGCAGGAGAGATTCGCTATTTTGAAGACCTGCGACGCCTGCTTTGCCATGTAGCAAGTCTCCCAATTGCTATCGGTGGTATAGAGCTCCAGCTCGTGCAGCGATATGCCAAAGGAGAAGGGACTGCCCGTCGTTGTGGTGTCCTCGTACCGCAGATGAACGTTGGTTATCTGCACCTGCAGATTGTTCACGATCTGGGCCGTCAGCTTCTCGGCGAAGCCAGCGTCAGGCTTGGGCAGATCTGAAATGTTATTGTTAATATTAGTATCAATAAAAGTATTAATAATAGTATTAATAAGAGTATTAATAATTGTTGGCTTAGTACCAGGACGGTCAGCACGAATCATTTTGGATTCGAACCTCTAAACGATTATGGTTCCGGTAAAAACGCTAGAACTACTGGGATGAATAACGACCATATTACTATTACTTGCCATATGCAAGTATTTTTTGTGTTTCTGACAAAAATCGCATTCTCTCCGTTCCCACAAAGCTGAGAGCGTAAAAAGTTATAAACAGAATGATCTTGCAAGAGAGCGACCGGCACTGGAGCGCTGTCTCTCTGGCTCTCTAGCAAGTGAGAGTGGACTCAGCGCTGCGTCCAATACGAAAAGAGGCGTGCGGCATCTTAGCAAATAAAGCGTCTGTGCAAACCGGATCCTGGCTCACACCGGGACTTAAAAAAGTTACCTAATAATGATTTCTTTAAATTAAATTATAAATCATTGCTCCAGTTAATGATCCTCCTCGTTTTAAAAAAAATCTGATCCTCTACTGTTTGGAAATTGACACTTCTGCTTACCCTTTTCCAGCTCCTTCTTGCGAGCTGCCTCCAGAGCATCCATCGCCGCCCTCTTGAGATCCATCTCATACTTGGCCTCCTTTTCTGCATTGTACTGGACGTTGTTGTTGGGCGAGACCAGGGCGTAGAGATCTTCGATGTTGACAATTACCGGCTGGCTGTACAGATTCTTCCACGGGATCTTAAGCACAAGTTTCCCTGCAAATCGAAATTCGGTCAATAAACTTGATTTAATGTTGGGGCTGTTGTATTCCTCCACTCACCCAGGTAGCCGTAGATAAGTTGCACAGGCAGGTCCAACTCGTCCAGGGCATTCTGCCGTATCTTGAGGTTCTGCAAGACCACATCGCCTGCCAAAACAAAGATAGAATTGATACCATTAGTCTTATCACATTCGGTAATCAGTCATTCGTGGCTGTAGAGGCCCATTGCCCATTGACTAATTGCTGATTAATTAACGAAGGGAGTGCACAATAAGTGAATTCCACACAGATATATGTATGTATGTACGCCGGCTTTATGGTCTTGCGACGCAGTGTGTGATATATACAGAGATATACAGAGCCGTGCCAATATATCAATACTAATTGTTTGCCAGCGTCTGGCATTTTGGGCATGCCGCCTTTTATTTGTTAAGTGTTTGTTGTGCTTGGCATGCCGAATGAGCGGCTGAAAACGGTGAATTCATATTGACTAATGCATGTGGGTCAATAGTTTAACGACCAGGCGACCTCAGGGAGCTTATGCAACAGGGGAGTAGTGCTCAGCCGATAAGAAAGTCAGTCTAAATGCATGGAGATATGATTTCTGTCAATATAACTAAATCATCAATTGGTTCTTAAATATTAGAAAGGATTTAAAGTAAATATTTTCCCACAACTTGAGTAAGGCCTTTGGTAAAATAAATAGGATTCAACAGATAATAAATACAAACAATAATTACTTCATGTACCGAGTGGTGGACTTGTGGGAATTAATTGTTTTCTTGCAGCAAACAACACATTGACCGTGGTGACTGCATACATGAATCATTAAAAATAAGAAAGAGAAAACAACGCATTTAAATTTTTTGCAATGAGCGGACGGGCTAATTAATGTCGGTTCTGGGGTTATGAAAATAAAATAAGATACAGGCATTTTGAATTAATTTTCATTTAATTAAGTAAGTCCAAAATAGCACAGGGGAGGGTGGGGCCAAGTCTATGATTGAGCAAGTGACAGAGTTGGGACTCGGAAAAATATGTAAAAATTATATTCCTTGGTGTTCGTGTTGTCTTCCAGCTGTGCTTTTAAAAACATGGTTAGTTTGCTTCAAATAGCTTAAAGAGATCCTTCTTTCCAAATATTAAGAGCTTTTTAGTTTTAAGATGTTAACTCTTCTTTTTTAATTGAATAATTTGATTATGCCAGGAACGATTGTTCAAATTATTTGGCTTGTAAATCATATTTGTTGGTTTGTTAAAAAGTAACAAAAAAGATTAGATGTAATGCTCGTTATATAATTGATTGAACAGCGAAAGATACAGCTGATAGGAACAGCACTTTTAATTTTTATTTGTACATTACATTAAAACCCCGGGAGCCGATAAGAATCATCCACTCTTCCCTCTGTAAACTAACAGATGGAAGAGCCGAAGCTGTGGTGCTCAAAGCATTGACTCAGCAGTTAACAAATGTATCTGCCCGGTATGCACAAAATGTAAACAATATAATAATATATATTTTATGAGTCATTGCTCTGCTTTTAATGCAATATTACACACAATTGTAGCTATTTTTTGTCTCTTATCTAGCCACGTAGTATTTCTTACTCACACAAGTGCAATTCTACCCACGCATCTAAAGCTTAGTCTGATCTTGAATTCTATAAAATTGTTTGAAAGTGAAAATCGAAAGAACCGACATTTTGACATATGTATTGGGCTTAATGTTGATTAGATTACGCTTATTTCATAACGAAGATTTAAGTAGGGTAGCTACGAATGTTATGCTTTTTTATGCTTTAAAAATACTATAACAAATGTTTAATTATTGTATGTACATTTATGTAGCCTATAAAAAACTAATCTCTTATTTATACAACAATCCACATAGGTGAATAAAAAAAATGCGATAGGGAAACCCCCCTAGAATAATTTTATAAAATGCTAATTATATTCGAAAAAGTGCCAGTTTGACACCAATTCTCGAAGCCGCTGAGCCAGCATTATGTCATCAAGTTCAAGCTCAGTCGAATATAAAACAGGCTTGGTGTGGTCTTCGTCTGTCAACTCCCGACCTGCGTCACAAATCACAAACAAACCCGTTTGTTTGGCTCGCATTGTCTTGTATTTTTAAACTCATTAACTGGGGCCCTTGGGGTTGAGGTTAGGCCTATATTAAGACTCTGTGTGAGCTCCATTTGCCTGAGGCAACACGGAATGCCAACGCATTGGCAGTCTAAAGTAATATGAACGAGTTCTCTTAGATAAAAGGCCGGGTGTTGTTTACGTTTTCACACAGACACCCGATACAAGCCGATACATATGTACGTATATATCTACATATAAAAGATAAATACGCGGCCGGGGAAGGGACTGAGAGACAAGACACGGAGGAGAGATGGTATAAACAGAGACCGCACAAGTATGGCATCACAAAGATGCAACAGTTGGCTCACCGCCGCCCATACATCTGTGGCCACCCATCCGCATCCTCTCGCCAGCACCCGCGGGAGCACATCGGAGAATGTGTTTTTCTCGCATGCCTGTGCGAATGCCGCTCGATTTCTCATCAACTTTTGTGTGGAATTAGGTCACTAATCGTAAATTAGCCAAGGATAAGGTCGCCGCTGTTGTTGTTCGCACTTGCGTGCAGATAGAGCCATAAAGATGGGGTAAAATGATGGATTTGCGTGCGCGTAAAGCATAATTGTGCCATGTCCCAGGAGACGGAGGAGACTCACCTCCCCAAATGCCGATTTTCAGCTGCTTCCGGTCCAAGTTCTCTATGTAGTCGCCCAGGACCTTGTTCAGCACATCCACCACCACCGCCTCGAAGACCATCTTGTCCTAGCGCCGATGTGCTCCTCCTATTGATTTTTCTTCGGTGTATTCCAGTCGCTCGAGAGTTTGGTTTTTCAGAGATACTTGTGGTCGCCGTCGTTGTGTGGGCTAAGATTTTTCTGAAATGTACGCAAGCACAGAAACAAAACAGATGGAACGGAGAAGCGAATTAAAAACACGGCGTGGATGATGTCATCGTACAAGGCGAGTCAAAG
The DNA here is from genome assembly GCA_018874675.1 of Drosophila baimaii. Classification (NCBI taxonomy): domain Eukaryota; kingdom Metazoa; phylum Arthropoda; class Insecta; order Diptera; family Drosophilidae; genus Drosophila; species Drosophila baimaii. Next base: position 14,931 of record JAEIIU010055633.1, on the reverse strand, counting down.
TGTAACGCAATTCGCCAGGCCTAATTTATTTAATTTACAAAAAAACTACACTAAGCGGACTGTGATACGGCGTATTCCGGCTGTTTCACAACTCCATGTGCAGCGACTGGCTTATCTGCATTGGCAACACCTATTTACCAGCCGCATTTCCACGCAATAATAAACAATAATTCCGTGCGACGCGCCTTCGATCAATGCTCGCTTGAAACTAACAGCTGTTCGGCATTCGTTAGCTCTGCCAGCAGTGCCTCGCACTATGGGCTGAAACCCCTTTTTTCTTGCCATAAAGTTGAAAGTATTTGTATCATATTTTCGATATTTAGTATTCGATTTATGTTACATGAATTCAAGTTTAATACTATCCTTGGTTGTTATATGATCTTTCTGGACGAACTGTGCTTGATTTCTGCTAACAAATTGGCTCAAAGCCTAATAATATAAATTTTTACCAAGGTAAGGAGATACTTTTTGTTATGGTGACTTGTTTATTTAATTATGAAACTTTTTTTTAATTATTGCTTTTGCCAGAGAATTTAGGTTTTCCGCCCATAGTGCAATAGCTCATCAGCTGTGCGGGCGCGTCTCCCTGTGAACGGCAATCTGGTAGGTGACGTGTTTGGCCGTCAGAACTTGAGATAAAAAGCTATGCAGACCCGGTATATTTTGATTGTCCTGGCCCTGGCTCCGCTGGTGCTAGCCAAGAAGTTTAAGGATGAAGAGAAACCGGCGTGGGCCAAGAAGGACATACGGGACTACAGCGAGGCGGACTTGGAGCGCCTCCTGGACCAGTGGGAGGCGAGTGCCAAAAGTTGAAGGTGTGAGAAACCCGCATAACATAGCCTATCTTTCAGGAGGACGAGGAGCCTCTGGAGGCGGACGAGCTGCCCGAGCACCTGCGCCCGCAGCCAAAGCTGGACTTCTCCAATCTGGACAGCAAGAACCCCGAGGACCTCCTGAAGGTGTCTAAAAAGGGTCGCACACTGATGACTTTCGTCTCGGTGACCGGCAAACCGACCAGGGACGAGGCTGAGACCATTACCAAACTTTGGCAGACCAGCCTTTGGAACAACCACATCCAGGCAGAGCGCTACATGGTTGACGACGATCGTGCAATATTTCTCTTCAAGGACGGCGCCCAGGCGTGGGAGGCCAAGGACTTCCTCATCGAGCAAGAGCGCTGCAAGGGAGTCACCATTGAAAACAAGGAGTATCCCGGCGTCAATGCCCAGAAGGACGAGCTGTAGACTTAAAATCAAAACATTCTCAAACAAGTATTTCTAAGCACAAAGTTGAACAAATTTAAATAAAATGAATTTTTAATGAAGATTCCTTTTTGTTGTCGGCATTCGCAGGGAAACGCGTTCAAATGTTTCGGTCGATGCCGGTTCGCAGTGATGCCAGAGTGTCGTCGGATCGATTATATGTGTTTTGAGCAAAAAGTAACGCTTTTCCGCATTCCCCCAACAACTTTCAAACAATATTGCTGGGTTTTACCCGGTATAACTGGCTACAGGCGCGGAAAATAAAGAAAACCTCAAATTTTTCCGAGACTGGCAACACCTTACTGAACGATGTCAGTGTGACCACCTGCCGTGGAAGTGGAAATGCGCCTATCGAAGTTTTTGCAGCTCTAACAGCCGGTCCAATAAGAAATTGGAAATTCCATTTAAGCCAAGTGATCAAAATATATACGAAAAGTAGGTGTGTTTTGGCCCTTTTTAATATTTTAAGCCACTTAAAAATTAAATCAAATAATGATATTTAAAAATTTGCAGCAGAGCCTGCTCAGTCGCTGCTCCCCGAAGATGTCCGTCCAAGCCAAGATCGGTCCGAGCATTCTCAATGCGGATCTCTCCAATTTGGCCAACGAATCCCAGAAACTGCTGGACAATGGAGCTGACTACCTGCACCTGGACGTCATGGACGGGACCTTCGTGCCCAATCTCACCTTCGGTCATCCCATGGTGAAGAGCTTGCGGAATAAGATCAAGGTGACCTTTTGCTCTCTAGAGCCGGGTGTATTCGCATACTGACTCTGTAATCCGATATAGACGGCCTTCTTCGAGACGCACATGATGGTCCAGAAACCGGAGCAATGGATAGAGCCCATGGCCGATGCGGGCGTCAACCTGTACACGTTCCACATTGAGCCCGTGGAGGACGTGGCCAAGGTCAGCCGCCTGGTGCAGGAAGCCGGCATGAAGGTGGGCCTGGCCATCAAGCCGGGCACTGAGGTCAGTTGTGGTTACATTGGGGCATTTAATAGATTGATTTAGTGAGCTTATTGGATTTATTTCAAAGTAAACGTTGTCTGGGGAATCGATACCCTCTGACAATGACAAGAGCACTTGAACACTTGACAAAAACAAGTTAAACTTTCACAAGTTTCTCAATAATCTTTCTTAAACTTAGTGAAAATCCTTTAAAATACTCTTTAAATTCTAATTACAGGTCGAGGATCTAAAGAAATACGTGGACATAGCCGACGTTGTGCTGGTTATGACCGTGGAGCCAGGATTCGGTGGGCAATCCTTCATGGCCGACATGATGCCGAAGGTGGAGTGGCTGCGTGAGAACTACCCGGGCCTGGACATCGAGGTGGACGGCGGAGTGGGACCCAAGACCATTGAATGCTGCGCCAAGGCCGGGGCCAACATGATAGTCTCCGGCACAGCCGTGGTGGGAGCAGCCGATCAGCGTCAGGTGATCAGGGAGCTGCGCGATGTGGTGCAGAGCTACCTCAAGTAAAATGGGCATTTACCTTTTGTACGATAAGGAGAGAATTTATTAGGTAGGCAACTGTGAATATTCCTGGGGAGATCGAGACCCACCATTAAAAGACATTTACAAGGAGCTCTAATCGTTTTATACATTTATTTTCCAACATTTATATAATATATGTGTGTAAGTATATATCATGTATTGTATGACATGTTGCTTTTAGCATTTAGTTTCGGTTATATGTGTCGTCTGTGTGTCGCTTATGTGGGAGACTGCTGCATCTTCCTGCTCCCAACTATCCAGTTATTGTGGGGCAGCGACCAGTTATGTCCGCCTTAGTTATTGTCATAGTTATAGTTAAGTTCTCTCTTTGGTTGCCAAAATAAATGTTCAACAATTGTCTCCGACCCGCGTGTCAGTATCTGAATGTAAAACTTGTCATAAATTCTCAATGCCTCCGATGCGCTCGTCCAGCTCTCACAGGAAAAAATTCAGTTTGTCTCTTTATTGTCAAAGGTTTGATCTTGTAAATTCTTCACAAAGTTACCCCTCGGTGCATAAATAACAAGTGCTTCCTCCTCGATCGAGTGTAATCATCTTTAAACATTTACATATATGTCGCGACACGTGAAAATTCAACTAGTTTGTTAGTCAGCTTTTGGTTTTGGTTTTTCTCTTTGGATTTGCTACATTTACACATAACGTTTCGCTACAATTTCTTGGTTTCTTTGGGTTGCGCCGAAGTTCGGTGTTAAGTGCGTGTGTGTCGTGTCCTCCCAAGCACATGGAGCATGCGGAACTGAATCAGATTCTTCGGGGGAAGCCCCCTTAATTCAACTAGGATAGGCATGGGAAGGGGGAATAGCCTTCTCAGCGTGTTGATTGTATGCGTATGCGGTATTGTACTTAGTATTTATCTATTCTGCTATCCATGCCACATGTAAATTATTTCACTCACTCCACTCGCCAATGCTAAGCATTTTTACATCTACAATATACATGTATAATATATAATATATATATATATGTGGGTTGTGTTTTCGATTTTAGACTAAATGTACATAAAGCTAAGCGTTTTGATAGTAGCCCGGAGCTTGGATGTATAAAAATAGCTCGCGTGTGATCCGTGTATGTGATCGTAAATGCACAAGGAGCGTGAGAGCCCCAGGAAACTGAAAACTGATAGGATGAGGGAGTAAGAGTGGCTTACTGTCCAAGGCAACACAGCTAAGGAATCTCTGCCAGAGTTGGAAACACAAAGATGATATATCTAAGCGGGGTGTTCCATGAGTCTCAAGTTACCTAAGATCTTAGACTTCCTGGAGACCCCTGGATCACACCCTAATACGCAGTATGTATGTCCATGCAATGCACAATATCGAAGTAAGCATAATGTCCTTGATATGGGTATATATCTCTATATGATTATGTATTGTCCTGGACCTGTCCGTAAGCATGCCCACACAGACTTGTCCCGCGTATAAACTAGGCTTTCCTGTTCTGCTCGGGTATATATATGCATGTATAAATTTAGACACCATCACATCTGCTTACAAGCTAGCGCTACAATATATATAGAATATATGTTATATGTATATTTCTTGTATATATATTTCAGTTACATATTGATTTGTGTTCATGTTCCTCTCCGTTCCGCCTAAAACATCGTGTGCCTTGTGTAATATGCGCTTCATTTGACCCCCGATTAAGCCTAATAATACTTTATCATTATCTTTATCTTTATCTTTAGCTTATTCGTTTTCCACTTGTGTAAACTGATTGTACAAAACATGCATATATATATGTAGGTAGGCATAATATGTCCAACTATAGTTAGTACTGATCGGTTATACATTTGCAATCTCGTGTCTAAAGCATCTCAACAGGTTTTAGCTAGAAAATGATAAACTCCTCCTGCCGGAATCCAAGTTTCCCGATTGAAAACAATATCAAAGCTATACACGTTGCGAAGCTCAATATAATGTGTGAGAGTGAGTGTGTTCTTTGTGCTGAAACAACCAATTTTGAGTCTTTAGTTACGCGTATTTTACATATATTTCCCAGCGATTCGCTCCGGCCATTTCGCATTTGAATTCACTAGACGACGACGCTACTCCAAGGCGTTTGTTCTTGGGGATGGGGATCGCATGGCGCAGCATGGCGGATGAGAGGGGGGGGGGGGCTCGAAATCAGGGCGACATAACTTTGAGCTTCGGCTAAAGCGTCCAGTCTAAGTGGGGGAGTGGAGGGGCTTGGCGCTGGCGTGTAAATAGTTCTAAATATTAAGTTACATTGACATATTCACTATCGAAGCGTGTATACCTTCTGTAGTCGCATAAATAGTACTTGTTTTTATCCGTATGCTATATGTATATAAGTATGCCTCTTCCTAATACTTCTGTACGTCTCTCCGTCCTTGTTTAGTGTTCTTTAAAGCTGAAACCCACGCATTGTAGTTAGTATTTTCATTTACTTAATCGCTAGATGCCATTATTAGCTTATTGTGCATTTCCCATTATTGTCAACTGCACCTAATTCTGGTTTGGATAGATTCTCTTCTTCTTTTTTTTCTGGTTTGTAAGACAGCACATTTTGGAGAAGAGCTAACACTGCTACTACGTCCATCAAATGCCAAGATCAGCAATTTTTCCTTGTTTTTTTATAGTTATAGTTATAGTTATAGTTACATGTGTATTTCCTACGATTTACTTGATTATTTCCTGTTTAGTATGTGTCAACACTCAATAGCTGTGATTCTACTATTTTTTCTCTTCGTATTTCACAATATTTTTGTTTTCTTTTGCATTTGATTCCTCCTTCGGAAAACATAGTTATTTCCTTAGCCTAAAATAGGTTCCTGGCCTGGTGTTTCGACCAGGACCTGCTCTCAACACAAAATTCATCTACAAAACGGAGTTATTGTCCAGGGTTGTTCTCGGTTCTTGGGGATATTTAGACACAATTACCAATCGGTTACATATCGGGTATATATCGGTTATCTTCATTTTAGGTGTAAATATATATGTAAATCGCGTATGCAATATGTATTGACATTTATGGGCACCCCTGCTGGGTGCCGGGTGCCGCGGTATTTCCTCCTCGTCCTCGGCTCTCACAGGGTTCATAGAAATCTCTTTGTAAAAAAATTGACAAATAAATTCGGCAAATTGACACATGATTATGTTGCCCAAAATCGGTGTTAGCAGGATGGCGCTAATACCCTAAGTTCAGTAGCAAAATATATGTATGTATCCTACAGGATCCATCGGTTCTGTGTGTGTTTTTCTGTATTCTGCGTGTTTCTCTTTGTGCATTCGTTCCTTGGATATGCTAGTTGTCTCTCCTCCTAGGCCTGGGCCTAGTTCTTGTGTGAGTAGTAATAGGGTTTACCCACTCGCATCGGATCCGTGGCTATTTTGGACAGCATGTCGGGTCCCCCTGGATGCAGGTCGTACTTGTTCACCCGATCCTCGTTGATGGGACGTGCATGCTTGGCCATCTGCTCCTGGATCCAGGGCACATACTGCACCACATTGGCATAGACACCGGGCAGCTTTGGGTGCGCACACATTATGCCCCACGACACGATGCCGCCCACAAACCAGCGGTCCTTCTCCCCCGGATAGGGACACAGCAAAGGGCCGCCCGAGTCGCCCTGGGTTTAACAGGGGTTATTAGTATTATTTCTTATACTGTTTCAGTGCTGAAGTGCTCACCTGACAGGCATCCTTGCCTCCGTCATCGAAGCCCGCACAGACCATGCCCTCTGAAACGGTCAAGTTGTCCAGCCACTCGTCGCACTGGTTGCGTGTGATAATGGGCACCTGCACCTCGTTCACTATAAACTCGTACGTGGACTTGGCTGTTGGGGGGATTAAGGTAGCTATTATAATAATCCCACACCTCTTGGTAAAGGCCACACTCACGATCCTTGTCCTCCCGCTTGCCCCAACCAATGACCGTGCACAGGGTGCCAGGATGCAGATTCCTTACATTCGGTGGCGGCAGGCACACGGGCAACAAGTGCTCGTGGAAGGCCACACGCGTAGCCAGCTGCAAATAAATAAATTAGGAAAGAACTTCCACATAGAAGATAGGATCTTACCTGGAACAGGGCGATGTCGTTGTCGTGCGCTATAGCCATGTTGTACTGTGGATGCGGGATCACCGCCTTGACCTTAACCTTCTGTCCCGTGTAGGTAAAAGAGTTGCGACGCGTTACGCCCAGCTGAATCGTCCAGTCCTCCAGATCTATAACCGTATAGCTGCCAAGGACATATAACGGAGTTAGTTACTTTCCACAGAGGGGTACATTTCCGGAGCCTGAACTTACTTGCCCACACAATGGGAAGCTGTGAGCACCCACTGATCCGATATGAGGACGCCAGCGCAGTAGAAAACCTTCTCCGGACCACCAAGAATGGCTGCCAGGAAGGGCCAGTTGCCGGGATTCGCCTGGGTGCCGCCTATAATCCGTCTCGAGGGCTTGTGCCTGCCCCGCTTCACGCGTCCGCATTCTAAAAAAAGGAGATTATCAGATCTTAAGGTAGGAATTCCTTTTAAATAGTTAACTCACCATAATTAGAACAGGTCAACTCGGCCATGGGATAGTCCTCGGTCTTCTTGCAGTTGGCAAACTCCTGCATCAGGGTGGAGCGCCTCTTGGCGTACATCTTCCAAATATCGGTGGACACATTCACCGAGGCCAGCAGCGGTCGATGGGTGCGCTGTGTGAGCACGCTGGTGGCATTTACCGCGGAGTAGCCAAGTATGGAGCACACGGCACTGGGGGAGACGGCCCGATCCCAGTTCTTGACGCAGGCGGGCATCCACTGACGCTGGCCAATGCGGTAGACCTCCAAGACCCCAGTGCCTACATCACCATTCCGTTCACTGAGCCGTACTGTGAAGAGAGAGTATCAATAACTGGCTGTCAGGACCCAGAGTCCTCCCCACTCACAGCAATTGCGCTCATCCTGGCCGTAGGGACAGTCGATGATGCCATCGCATATGTGCTTGGTGCCTATGCACTGGCTGTCACCGCAGTAGATCTCGTCCGGCCCACAGCGCTCGCAGTTGGCCTCGTCCGCCTGGTCCATGCAGTCGAGGTGGCCATCGCAAACGTACTCCTGCGGCAGACAGCGGTTCTGGTCGCACTGGAAGCCCTCGCACTTGGGATTCGAGGCGGCTATCATGACGTCGCGCACCTCCTCCAGGCCCACGCAGTCCTCCGAGCTGGGGAAGTCCTTGAAGAGCTTGCAGTTGAGATACTCGGGCAGACTGAGACCAAAGACGTCGAAGAAGAAGCCGCAGCGACGCATGGTCTCCGTGCAGAGAGTCTTGCAGGGCGGCACTGTGGCTCTGTAAAGGGAGAGTAATCTATATAGTCGCTATATCTTAATAGGGATTCACACCTTAGACCTACCCGCTCTGCCCACACTTGGGCACAAACAGCGTACATAGGAACAAGGAGACCAGCTCGTAGCATCTCACATCCACCAGGGCCTCGTAGGAATCCAGATCCTGCAAAGAAAACGAGTCAGGGTACTAACTCGAGAAGGAACCACCTGTACTCACCGTTTGCGTCTCCAGCTGGCCAAAGTGGCCGATGTAGTTCGGGAACACGGTGTAGTTGTACGGGATCTGGGGACCCTGGCAGAAGCGCACAATGATGGGCAGACAGGTGCCGGGGGCCGGATTCTTGCCAAAGCTGGTGGTGTCCTCCACGTGGATGGTGTTGATGATCGTTTTGTTCACGAACTTGATCGTCGGATAGGCATTGAAGTAGGCAGCCAGGCCGCCGGCGATGGCCAGCAGGGCGAAGGCGTTGATCAGGATCTGGAACAGGCGGAACTTCAAGCGGCCGTTGGTGATGTACGGATTGGAGCTCTTGCGTCGGTTTATGATCTGAAATGGAGGCTATTAGTCCCTGAATTTGCATAGGAGTTCCCTCCCTTACCTGATGCTGCAAGGACATGGTGTGCGGGGCTCCGTTCTGGAAGCGAACGATGGTCTGCAGGCTGCTGGGCGGACCACCGGCTTTGTGCAGCGGCGAGATGGTCTGCGGCGGCTCCAGCTCCTCGATGGGCTCGTGCTGCCGGCAGACAATCGGAGCTGGGGCACTGCACAGTCGCTTGGCGGACAGGGAGGGCAGCAGCGGCGCCTCCATGAGCTTGGGATTGTAGCCCGGACTGGAGGACTGGCTGAAGCTGTCGCTGGAGATGGTTGAGTCCTGGCGGAAGTTGATCCTGCCCCTCGGCGGCGGCACAGCGGGCGCCTGCTTGCCGCTTCCTCCGCCCAGGCCTCCGTTCAGGAAACGCGTGGGCGCCAGGTCCATCAGTGGCGTCTGCCGCTGGGCGCTGCCAGGAGCATTCGGCTTGCGGCCCACCTGCGATCCGGAGCCCAGCAGCGGCGCCTCCATCAGCTTGGAGTTGTAGCCCGGACTGGAGCTGATCGAGTAGCTGTCACTGGACAGCGTGGAATCCTGGCGCTGCTGCATCCGCGGATAGGCAATGGGCGGCGGCTTAGTGCGGCCCAGCTTATTCCGAACGGTCAGCGGAGGCGGCGGATGACCCCGCGCACTCATCTCCATGGGATCAAAGACATTGGCCTGCCGCAGCGGGGGTTCCGGCGGCCCTGGACGTTTGGGAGTGGCCTCGACAGAGGGCACTATCGGCGATGGGCCCGACATGGAGGACATGGTGCCGCTGGAGATGGTGCTGGAGCCTGCCGAGGCGGCGGACGAAGTGGAGGCCGAGGCCGAGACGCTGCCGGTCTCCTTGGAGCTCTGCGACTGGCTCTCCCCCACCGAGTTGTTGCTGTTGGAGCTGCATTTGGCGCTGGATGGCGGTGGCTGCTTCCTGGCGGGTACCACGGGCAGCTTGGAGCCCTCCGCTGATCCGCTGATGCTGCTGCTGCTGTTGTTGTTGTTGCTGGCCGGGTACAAGGCCAAACCCAGGCTGTTGTTGTTGTTGTTCAGCTTGTGCATGGCATCGTTGAGGGCAGCTCGCTCTCGGTAGCCATCCCTGGAGTCCCGCTCCCTGTCCCTGGCCAGGGGGGAGTCAATCGAGCTGGAGAGGGGCTTCTCGTCCAGCGAGGACTGCGTGTCCACCGAGGAGAAGCGGCTGCGGAAGTCCACGCTCGTGGAGCTGCTGGCAAAGCGCTCACTGTGCCCGCCCAGCGAGGAGCCGTAGGCGGAGTCCACCGTGCTGCTGGACGAGCGCTGCGCCCGCTTGGCCATGTGGCCCATGGCGGAGTAGCGGCCGGCATGGTAGCCGGCAACCTTGACCGGCGTAGAGGTTAGCGATTCGTCGAACACCGAGTTCTCCAGACTCATGCGGTCGTCATCGGAAATGCCATCGGCATCCGCATAGCCGTGCGCCGGACGTGAGGCAATGTCAACAAGCAGGGCTGATTGCAGTCCCGCCGCTCCCTGTCCCGCTCCCGCCGCCGAGCCGAGAGCCACTGCCTCGGTGGTCACGTTTGTTGGCTGCGGATAAACAAACACCGTCCCAATGCCGTGGGCATTAATGCCTTCCTGTCCCACTGAGTTGGGATTGGGACTCGTCTGCCAGCCGGACTTGCCTCGCAGCAGACGCCGCGGAATGGGCGGCGGTGGCGTGACTGGCGTGTCCACCCGCACCAACTGCTGCTGCTGCTGCTGCTGCGGAAACTGCCGGTTGCCGGTGCCTGCGACTCCTCCCAGAGGCGCTGACTTGCCATATTTCTGCTCCGTCATGTTTACCTGCCGGCGGGACAAGCAGAGAGAGAGAGATTGGGGATGGAGGACAGGCAGCTCATAGATATGGTTTGGCAAATACAGTAGTTACAGTGGTATGTCAATATAGTGAACTTAGAAGGGATGGATTTAATGTTAAGAGGAAGCTTGGATCTCGGAAAGAGATCTTACATTTTATTTCTAAGCAAACTTTAAACTTTAAAGATACCTCACAGAGATGCCCCAGGACTCGCAGTGGATTTTAAATTACTTTAAAGGATACCAGGAAGTTAGGTCCCACATTTTTTGGAGTCCTGCCTCTGCTGCACCTTAGGATAGGTATGCAATGTGATTCCCCTTCCCATTCCCTTTGCTCCTGTGTTTACTCCTCCGATTGAGCCTACTGTGGCAATATTATCCGGCAGCAATATTCTGCAGTATAAGCTCCTGCCAGGTGGCGGCGGCGGCGGGAAGGACCAAGGACTAAGCCCTCGCTAAGCCGAGTGCATAAAACCTGACGCGGCCCCGGAAAGGCAAAATACGAAAAATAACTCTGTATGTGCCTGAGGATTTGTGGGCGTGGCCCTGGTTGAAAAAATAACAGCCTTCTCCATCGATCTTCCTCCGAATCATGCAAAGCCAGCAAAACTTTACGGAAATCCCCACGAAGCTAATCTTCCCCCCCAGCCCGCCGCTCGAACCTCCCGCCTGTCTCCTGTCTGCAGCGGCGTTTCGGCCATATAAATCCAACGATGAGAAAGCTGTCAGCTGCCATTGGCTTCCTTGTCATAAAGGAAGCGGAATAATAATAATATTTATGCCATCTAAAAGCCATAGTGGCGCTGCACTTTTTACGGTTCCACTTAATAACATTGCATATTAGTTGCCTGTTTGTTTAGTGCCACATGAGAAAATGCAGAATAAGTCCCGCAAAAAGTTGCTGTTAACTAGCTTAGCTTGCGGGAGTTATCATTAGGGGCGTAAATTTCCCAGAAATGCAAAAGCCTGTTAGTGAATGCAATTAACCCGAAGAATCTTTTAATGAGTTCTTTAACAGGTGGAATATTATTGCGTATGCATACTTAATATGCCCAGAATGCACGTAAAAGCCACTAACTAGAATTTAATTATTTTATTATTATTACTGCAGTTAATTTGTAGTGCCAACTGAGAATGTAATTGGGTAACTGGCAATCCCTGACCTCACAAAGTAAATATATATATTTTTAATCAACATCACCAGACGAGTTGACTTGGCCGTGACAGCCGTCTCTTCGTCTGTCCGTTTGTCCGTCTGTATGTATGTAACAAACAGATGTCAGAGAAGAGCTAATGCTACGAAATTTGGCCTTAACATTCTTATCTAATAGCACACAGATCAATCATAACCATTTATTACATAAATATATTCAGAGACTTGCGCTAGAAAGAGATACCAAGCGAACGACAGCACAAATAGAGTCCCCAAAAGAGGGCAGTTCTCTCGACGAGGCTTCTATAGTTATGCCATGCTCTCAACTTTGTGAGAGCGGAAGAGCAGGACAGCGCGAGAGCGGGACGGCTCGCATATTGCAAATCAAATGTATGGTCGTTACTCATCTTAGTACTTCTGGTGTCTTTGGCTATAATATTTGATTCGGTAAAAAGAAAATAAAGAGATGTTTGTTCGAGCCAACTCTGAAAATGTTTACCAAATCGGTTGATAGACTTCGAAGATATTACAAAATAAAGATTTCTATCTGCATCTCGCTCGCATTTACACTTAGTTGTACAATAAATGGATCTCATACCGCGGTTTTAACTGGTGCAATCCAAAATCAGTTTTAAAGCTTTTTAAATTAAACTTTGCATATAGTCTTCTATATACTCTCACTGCTATATATGAAACTTCATTTGTGGCCCTTGAATAATGTTATAGACACATCGGACCAATATTTCCTATGGCTGCCAAAGGAACGCTCGGCCTTAATTGATATATTTTACATATGCATTTTAAATTTTACATACATTTTACATTATACATGTATGTATATATTCTATAAAAATCTTGTACAATAAGTAACAAATTATCTGCAAGGGTATATTAACTTCGGCTCCGCCCGAAGTTAGCTTTCCCTATTTGTTTTAGTTTTAATTTTTAAATTTTGTTTACTTTTATTCTTAAAGCCGCTTGGAGTAATCGTTTCCCAGATTCCCAGAGGCGCACCAAAGGCCATTTTGCGCTGGGCGTGCTAATGATTAAAGGATCTGTTTTTAAAGCTGCAAAAAGCTTTGGGTACCGTGTCGAGCACACGCGACTGCAACTTTCTGACTTGTTTATTTATACATAATATATTATTATATTTCCCTTTTTCATTTGACACATCAGAAGCATAAGATACATATGGTATTTTTAGATGTAATATATATTCTTGATCAGCATCACCAGCCGAGTCGATCTAGCTATGTCCGTCTGTCCGTCTGTCTGTATATGGATTTTAATGGGAAGGTCGAAATATAAAAAAATACAAATTAAAAAAGTGCAAAATCAAGAAAATTGAATGAAGCTCAAATCCGAGTTTCCATGGAAAGTGAGACCTGACTTGTCCCCAATTAAGATAACTAGCTAGACCTTTTGCTCTGCCGCTGGCAAAAGGACTCTTCTACTTACAAGCATTTCGGTGGCTGCCGGTGGCAGCTGCGACGGCTTCTGCTTGTCCTCGAGCATGGGATAGTAGTGGGATGAGTGGCGCCGCACAATGCTGCTGCTGTTGCAGGACTGGCCGTTGCTGCTGTGGCTGGGCAGCGGCAGCAGCGTGACCGACTTGCACTGCTCCTGCTGCTTGTCGTAGAAGTCCAGCAGGGAGTTGAGGGGCAGGGCCAGGCTAGAGGCACGCTCCGATCTGTAATATATCTCATATAAGTCGTCTGGGGAATGGGAAATAGCCAGGACATAGCCAGCAAATCCTCACCGTGAGCGACTCCGCTGGTCCGTGGCCGAGGTCTGGTGCTGATGCTGATGGTCCTGCGAGACGCTCAGAAATTGTTTATTCATATCGAGTGCGTTCATGACTTAATCGACGTGATTTGGCGGAATCAATCTGCAAGGGCAAGGCGAAATCGGATTGGATTGGTCAGGTTGTCAGCCACATATGGGTATGTGATCCGCATGCGAGTGTGTCCGAGGCGAGCTCTTTGTTTTTAGTGCCCTTCCCGAGTCTGTGTGGCGCTGTGCATGCCGTGCATATCAAACCCTGACTGCGGAACATGGCATACGGAACCCCGAAATCACTCGCTCACGTTCCGGAACGAACACCCAACACACACAGCACACACTCCCCACACACTCGCACACTAAATAAAATAAAAGCGGGCAAAATGCGCCAGTCATGCAAATAGCTGCGGGGCCTTTGGCCACAGGAATCGAAATCAATTACACAATAGACTACATTCAGCCACATTCGGACGGACACAGGACACGTGACAATAGATCGCACGAAAAGTCCATCCGAATAAATGCAGTGTGTCTGTGTGCGGGACGGGACGAGTACGTATGTATCGATATCGATGCCATCGGATTCGGGCCAGGCAATTTGGCCTTTTGTGTCTAATGGATGCCATTAGTCGGCTCACAGCCTGGCACAAAGGACCCGGTGACCCGGCTGCTCCCCGTTACTCGCATTGTGTGCTGTTAGCCAAAGTCGATTCAGCCATTCGAAATTCGAATTGAGTTCGCCTCGGAGTCCATTCTGCAGGCACATCAGCTTTTGGGTTAATTGAGCCTGTGGTTTGCCAGTGCAAAAATCTATGGCGCAGGGTGAGTAATTAGGGAACTGCGCGTTTTATAATTGGTAATCGTAACATAGTTGCTGCTTTAATCGTTTAGGGGCTGCCTTGGAGGGGACTCTGTGGCATTTATTCTGAATTAATAGCTATATAGTATTTATACTATATACTATATACTTTATCTTATCTTTTATTTTTATTTATCTTTATATTTATATTATAAAACAAGTAAGAAGGTTACTGGTTTGCTTGACTATGGGATAGCCAACGCGTTGTGCATGAAATCAAAAGATAAATGTGTTTTAAAAGCATATTTACTTATCTCAAAAAGTATTTCTCCCATTAAATTTAGAAATAAAATTTCTTAAAATAATTTAGAAATAAAAACAACCAAAAGGGTATAACTTTGGATCGCCCTAGTTCGAACAGACGGTTCGAGACCAAACTAATAAGCTTTTATTATATATTACGTTTATGTGAGACCGAATTCCTGAATTCAATACATGAATTAGCCAAAAAGGATACGCCTTAACACAATTTTATGTATTAGGGAATACGCGAATTTTAAAAAATTAAATGGAGAAGCTCTGTTTGAAATAGGTGGCAACGCCGAAAGAGAATTAAATAAAATGAAAGAACTTGCAATTAAAAAAGTTACTTTAATTAAAAACAAGTAAGAAAAGCTAACTTCGGGCGGAGCCGAAGTTTATATACCCTTGCAGATAATT
>JAEIIU010055632.1:1323-52052 GCA_018874675.1 Drosophila baimaii | reverse complement strand
TAAGTTTCAAATTATCTGCAAGGGTATATAAACTTCGGTTCCGCCCGAAGTTAGCTTTTCTTACTTGTTTGTATTCTATTTTTTTATATCAAAAGAGAACTTTCCTTCTTTGTCCTTATTAACACATTTTTACTCTTTGTTTCTTAGACTAGCATTTTAAATTTATAAAAGGGTCTAGTACATTTTTTTTCCTTCTATATTTTTATTGTTTTTGTTACAACTTAGACAAAAGTAAAGGAATAATTTTAAAATGTTTAACAGAAGCAGCGTATTTTTTAGAATTTTTTAATCTTCTGCCCTCCAATCATTAAAAGAAAGCGCCAAGCGTGCCCTAGAAATTCGCAAGTCGTTATTCTGACAAATGTTGGTATATAACCAAGCAAAATAGATCGCCGACCTCTGAAAGCATCAAAAGCTTTCTGATGATCTCCTTTAGGTTTGAGAGAAAGAGTAATTCATAAGGATTAGGTTACGATTGTGTTGGGATTGGGCACAACATAGTCGAGTCCTAATTTATTGAACATCGAGTCAAGTTAATAAAATATAGTTTGCAAGTTATAAAAGCACTTTTAAATATTCTTTATAATTATTATTATTACAGAAGGTTTTCAAATCCCAAAACTAGGGCCTTCGGCTATATAAAAAAAAAATGCATAAAGCCATTGATTGTGTAGAGGTCCTTAATATTATAGAAAAATATTTTCAACAAAGTTCATAATATATATATACTACATATACGTATATATATTACATATATATATACTACACACGCCTTAAAAGGCTCTCCTAATAGAAGTCTTCCCCTCACAAATTGGCTTGTACTTGTGTAAGTTACTAGGCGAAAAAAAAGAAGGAGACACAAGCCATCATGTGAATCACATTCAAATCGAAATGCTTGCCTCATCTCTTTGCAGGCAAATGCAAAAACCATTGACAGGCCGTGTCCTCCGAAGGAGGCACACGAAAATCGAGTTGAACCGAGCCGAGAGCAATCGCAATTTAATTTGAATTCTTTCTGGCATCGCTCTAACAAAAGCCCCGATGCCCCGATGCGGCGATGCGGCGATGCTCACAACCAAAAAATGAACTTAAGTTTCGGCCAAGAATCTTGTTGAAGAATTTCTATTTGAGCATTTGTCATGTCTTCGCCTTAGTCTATAAAATATATTGTTGGCGGCGCAGGAGGGTCAGGAGGGTGAGGCAGCACGCGGGGTGTGTGCAAATATGCGAAAGCTAAATGTCAGAGTCAACCCTTTCGTGCCATCCCCATCCAACGGGGTTGTCTACTTTTTTTTGTGCCCTCTCATCTGGCCGGTGCTGGTGGCTGGTGGCTGGTGGCTGGTGGCTGTCTCTGCCCCTTTTCGGGTGGAAAGGAAAGTTTTTATCTTAAGCTGCGCTGACAGGCAGCAAAGCGGCAAGCGAAGCAACACAAGTACACGCCGGACAAAGGAGCCGTGGGCAGGAGGGCTGGAGGGGCGGCTGGGAGGGCAGGGGCGGCAGGGAAAGCGGGAAAAGGGCAAATGGGAAATGGTCGGGGTGGTGTTGAGCCAGTGGCAAACGTCAAGTTATAGAAAATGCCCGGAACTACACAAAGCCAAAAAAAAACGGCAGGGAAATCAGTCATTAAATGGATTATCTCCACATATTCATTTAAATATTTTATCCAAGAGCTAAGAGCTTTATTTAAACTATACATTTTATTAGTTCATTCAATTTATTAATAGTATTTTATTTTATTTTATTAATTACCTGGAATCCTTTCTAAAAGAACGCCAATAAAATCATAGAAATTTGTACGAAACGGAACAAAATTCTTTGAAATCTGTCATTTAATATAAGTTTATTTAAAATAGTCTTTTATTTTTTACATTTCAATACTTTAATAAGGAGCTGTAAAAAAGTTAATTTAAAATACTTTTCTTTACCTTATTGATTAATATATTTATTAATTTATCATCTCCACTTTAAGGTTTTTATTTATATATAAAATGCATTTCTAAATTCAATTATTTGCCGATTTTTTTTTGAAAGCTTTTCTGGCACTGCAGGAAAATGGGGAATAGAGCTAGTCTTAGGGGGGAGAAAAAAATTAAAGGACATGCTGAACGCATTCCTTGGGACACAGGCTGACAGTGAGTGATTTGACCATACCCTCATTTGCGTGCAGCAAGGACCAAGGACCAGAGACCAGGGACCAAGGACCGAAGTCTGAGCCTGAGCCAGAACCAGAACTAGAGCCAGAGAGAGATCCGAGATCCCAGATCCCAGGCACCAATGGATTAATGTGCAAGGATGCGACTCGTCAGGCGGGCCAAGAAAATTACGTCAAGCTACGCACTGGGCACTGGGAGGCTTTCCCAACCTACCCCCCAACCACCCCACAACCCCATCTTAACCCATTTTCCTCTTGGAAATCTGATGATGAGCGCTGACTGCTGCGGGAGGGCGTCTCAGCTGGGAGTGGCTCATTTACGCGCTGCACTCGAGTTACACCAGCAGTTGGTGGGGGGAGGGAGTAAACGGGGGGACAGGACCAGGGAAAAGGGGTAGCTGAGAGAACTTTTCCAAGCTATTTCTGCGCCCAAATGACAGCGAAATGTAATAATGAAAAACTTTTTCTTTGTCAACTTGATGAGTATGAAATTTTTCACAAAAAAAAAAAAGAAAACGTAAAGAAAAAGATTAAATAAAATAAAAAGAAAAGACGTTGGGCAAAGTCAGGGGCAAAAAGGGTTGGGCAGTGCGGCCAGCTAGAAATATGAAACGTCAGGCAGGTCCTGGTCCTTGTCCTTGCTTAGCTCTCGAGATTAGTTATGGCAAAGGAATTTCCAAGCCAAGGCGCACGCAAATGATTGCATGCCGCATTACGCATACGCCCGGTTGTGCGTGGCGTGGCGTGTTTTAAAATTGAATTTTAATATACAGCACAGAGCACCGAGCACAGAGAGAGCACAAAGAGCCATATGGCGGCGGCTGGCCAGTCCTTGGCTATTTTATAAGCCATAAGTCCCCCCCCTCTCCCCCCGTTCCACCAATCACATGTTCTGCATTTTTACTTTGTACTGGACTACTGGAGGAGCTACGTCGAACCCCCGCCCCCTAAAAACTCCCCCGCCAGCACTTTTGCTGCACCGCATCCTGGATTGCGGAATTCATAAGCTATGTGCGTTTGCTACAAGAGTGGAATTTTCGCCACGGCAAAGGATACCCCCAGATCCTGGTTCGCAGGTTTCCAGCTCCCGTTGGGTTACCAGTACACCCAGTACATCCAGTTCCCGGGCATGCCATTAACCCACTCGCAAAAAGCGCAAAATCGCTTAAATTATTGTTACCAGCTGCCACTGCAGAGTGGCAAGAACAACACACAACAGCCAGGCAAAGGGCAAACCGCCCGAGCTTTTGGCCGCGCTTTGCTTTGAGTGCCAGTTAGCATAACTCCGCAGGCCGCAGGCGAATATGTCTACCGCTCCTGCTGCTCCTGATGCTCCTGCTGGTCCTGATGCTCCTGCTCCTGCTCCTACTCCTCCTGATGTTGCTGTGGGTGCTGCTGCCTCTGCCGCTGCTGTTAGAAATATTTCCGCCAAAGCAAAGGACAGCCTCTCACCTGCCTGCCAGGTTGCCAACGCCAAACAGCAGCAACGAAGCTGGCTAAAAGTGTTCTACATAATTTCTAAATAAGAGAAATCAAGCACAGATATTATATTTTATTTTCAAGGGAAAAATCCACAGATATAACATTCCTTAAAAATTTATATATTCATAATATTTAGTCAATAAGTTTTTTTTTCTGTTAATTAAAGGCTGGAAGTTCACTTAAGTAAACCTTTTTCTTTACAAAGAGTTTCTAATTAGTTACGTTCACATTTTACATTCTAATAAATTAATTAAGAATTTTCTTAACAATCTTTGTGATGTTTGCTAACCATTATTGTATGTATAAATCAGTGGTCGTTAATCCGCAGCTTAGCAAATATCTCGGCATTAAGTGGAAAATAGAGAACGAAAAATTGTATTGCTGTCACCTTGTAATTTTGTATCTAAGTATAGCCTTTTTTTAGTTAAATGGCTCTCATTCTAGTCTTAGCTATTTTTCATGTATTACAAAACACTTAAGCTATTTTTTCTCATCTCTAATCACTATATCACTGTTTCTCACACACACCAATGCAATCTTTAAGTCTGTAATGGTGCGGACCACTGATATATACAAATATTTTGTTCTTGTGTACCTTTGCTTTGTTTTCTATAGAATAAAAGTAATAGAGAAATAATATGACTAACTTTTCTACCAATTCCCACATCACTTAACCGATTATCAAATAATAAGCAGAGAGTCTCCTTCCTTCTTCTCTTTCAATTAAAAACAAATTTTAAGAGAGGGCAAGAGAGATAGCAACGACAAAAATAAACACACTTTTTGCGAGAGGGATACCCCAACACAAAGGAATCTAATCAGGGAATTGCACAACAATATGCAAGCAAAGCCGCAAAATGTCACCTTTCTAATCTACAAGTATTTTTATCAACAAAAAATTATTTATTATTGACAACAAGCGTAACTACGGATTATAAGAAACTTATTGCCCCCCAAACAAGAGGGACTTACTGTTCGATATCGGAGAACTTGAAGGGGAAGGGAATGGCAGGCTCCATAACAAACATGGTCTTAAAGGGCCGGCTGGCATCCCTGTTGAACTCCACATGGAAATTGCGTATCAGCTTGGCCACCGTGGTCTCCATCTCCAGATCCACGATCCTCTTGCCAATGCACATCCGTGGTCCGAAGCCGAAGGGCAGATAGGTAAAGGGACTGACCTGCATCTTCTTGCCAGTCTCAGAATCCCTCAACCAGCGTTCGGGCAGGAATTCATCGGAACGTGGATAGAAGGCAGGGTCCTTCATCAGGACATTGGCCCCCAGCAGGATGGTAGCTCCCTTGGGCACTTTATAACCGGATAGAATCACATCATTGGCGCAGCTTCGCATGGTTCCCAAGCCATTGGGATAATATCGCAGCGTTTCCTTAATCACAGCCCTCAGGTAGGGCATATCCTTCATGGTCTCCTCATTGAGCAGAGTGTCCTTGGTGGGCATAATCCGCAGCAGCTCCTCACGCAGCTTCAGCTGTTTCTCCGGATGCTTGGACAGACACAACAGGACGGCAGACAGAAGCGTGGAAGTGGCATCCACGCCAGCAAACAGTATGTCCAGGCCCATGATCACGGCCACCTTGGGATCAATCTCCATCAGTCGCTCCAGCATACTGTTACTATTGATATTTTCCCCGGCTTGACGGCGCTTTTCCAGCACCTCCTGGCTTTCCCTGAGCATTTTCTGGGTTACATCCAAGCTGTCATTCAGTGTTTTCTTCATTTTTCTGAATGTGGGCGTGGAGATGATCTTCCACATGGAGGGCTGGAAGTCCAAGCTGAAGGTCAACCGGAAGATATCCCTTGTGGTCTGGAAGAGGGTCATGGCATCCGGATTATCCCGGTTCTTTCGGATAAGACCCATTTGCCGATCGAAGGCCACCAGGGCCAGGGATTCAAAAATCAGTCGGCTCACTTCGTCCATGAAATCCTCGGGCACTTCCAAGGTCTTGGGATCGCGGATTTCTTTGATTCTATTAATGTAAAAGGTTAAATATTTAATCTTAGATCTGTAATATATAAAAATGTATGTACTAACCTTTCTATAAACTCATTATTGATATTGGACAAGGGTTCGTAATACATCCTCAAGCCTCGGGGTTGCATAAATATGGGATTAATAGCCGAGCGGAGCTTGCCCCAAGTTTCATCTTGTCTGTGGATTTATTTTGGTTATATTTTCTGTTAAAGAATAGAATAGTTTCTGATCTTACGAAGCCACCAATCCCGGAATCTCTCCATAAACATCGGGTCGTACATGTTGACGGAAATATATAATCGAGTCCATGCCATCTCGATATGGCCACATGCCCTCGTTGCGGAAAACCATCTCTATATCCTTGGTATTGAATGTGGTTACCCAATCCTTGCGCCCAAACATTCCTGGCATTATATAGATGTCGCCATAACGCTTGCGCATTGTCGAACTATATTCCGTAACGGAGGCATTGTAGAATTCACCGCCAGGCATAAAGGCCCTCATGAATTTCAGTTTACTTGGTCGTGGTATCTCCTCAAAGGGTCTCACATCCTCGGTTATCTAAAAATATAACTAACAATTTAATACTTTCCAATTAGGTTTCAGGTTCAGGCCTCCAACCTGAGCCTGTGCCAAGGCCGATGCTGATCTCAGAGATTGTTGGAGGGGGCCTGTGGCAATTGCCAGACATCGCACACTGTTTAAGCTAATCATTCTGTAGCTCGCCAACTATTACTGAAAACCTGTAGACACACGACCTACTCTTTTATAGACAGGTCTTATCTCTAAAATAGAAAATATTAGAGCGAGAGAGAGGGAAAAACAGAGAGCAAAGCGGAAAGTAAAGCTCTCAAACCAAAACAAAACCTGCCAAACAAAGCATGATTTTCCGGTTCTTATCATAGAGACCACATATCACCATGAGTTGACTATTTCGGTCAGCAAAAAAAAAAACTCACAGCTGATCGGGTGAACTGGTAAACATAGCAACTTGAGTGGGAGTGTTAAGACCCCGAGAATATCCATCAAAAACTAGCAGAATATTACTTAGTTATTTATTAATTATGTTTCATATATTACTTAAGCACCTGGGATGGGGGGGAGTGTGTCAGCGACAACAACAAAATAACACAAAATATTTGGAACGTAATGTTAGACACTTTTTAATGCTTAATTTTGTAGGAGTCATTTTTCATGTCCCATTCAAATGAAACAACCAAGTAACTCTTGATTACTCGTAAAAATTTCAACAAATTTAGCAAATCTACTAGGACTGATGCAAGCCATTAAATTCTATTGAAATACTTACTAACTAGAACACACATTTCTGAAGAATATTTCCGCAAATATAAACCAACTGAGAGCCACTAGAAAAGCAGAGCCACGCTGCCCCATTGATTTGCTGCTTAATTTTCAATTTTACGGCTGTTTTACGAAATTAGCCGCTAATTAAATTTGCATTTTCCAATTGCCCAAATTGGTATACACCTGACCAACGCACTGGCCCAATACACCCCACCACCACCACCACCAAAACATTACGGGGGCTGTTCGGCTTTCGGTTTTGGGCTCTCTCTCTCTCTCGCAATTAAAAATCAATTTCGAGGGGAGTCCGGCACAGATAACAAAGGTAGGTCGCGTGTGGCAGATACGAAGAGCTAGCGCTACTTTAAACCAATCTTATCTTGTGGGAAAATCTTTATAGCCATTAAGTAGTTCATAGTAAAAACTCTATAATATTTCATCAGCCAATTTCCATTTATTTTTAGTTATCTATATCGGTGAACTTAAAGCGGAAGGGTATGGCGGGCTCCATGAGGAAAAATATCTTGTAGGGCCGACTGGCATCGTAATTGAACTCCACCTGGAAGTTCCTGATCACCTTGGCCACACTTGTCTCCACCTCCAGGTCCACCAGTCGCTTGCCAATACACATTCGAGGACCAAATCCAAAGGGCAGGTAGGTGAAGGCATTCACAGGTGTCTTCTTGCCTGTCTCAGCATCCCGAAGCCATCGTTCGGGTAGGAACTTCTCCGCCTGTGGGTAGTAATTGTTGTCCTGGAAGAGGACATTGGACCCCAGGACCACGGTACTGTCCTTGGGTACATTATAGCCCGATAGGGTGACATCTTTGGGGCAGGAACGTAAATTACCCAAGCCATTGGGATAGTAACGCAGGGCCTCCTTAATCACAGCCCTCAAATAAGGCATATCCTTCATGGTCTCCTCATTGAGAGCAGTATCCTTTGTGGGCATAATCCTTAGGAGTTCCTCTCGTAATTTCGCCTGTTTCTCGGGGTGTTTGGCCAAACAGAGAAGGACAGCGGAGAGGAGATTGGCTGTGGCATCGATTCCCGCAAACAGAATGTCCAGACTCATTATCACGGCCATCTTGGGATCCACTTCCATCATCCTCTCAAGCATACTATTGCTATTCACCTTTTCGCCAGCCAGGCGACGCTTTTCCAGCGCATCCTGGGTTTCCTTTAGCAATTTCTGTGCCACCGTTAGGCTCTCGTTCAGCAATCGCATCATTTTCCTATATGTGGGCGTTGAGACAACCCTCCACATCGAGGGCTGAATATCCAACTCAAAGATATACCTCAAGGCCTCCCTCGATTGCTTGAACATTTTCAGGGCATCGGGATTATCTCGATTCTTGCGGACCAGACCCATTTGCCGATCGAAGGCAACCAGACTCAGGGAATCAAAAATCAAGCGGCTAATCTCCTCCATGAAGTTGTCGGGAACCTCTAGGGTCTTGGCATCTCTCACCTCTTTGATGCTGTCGAACGAAAGAACATTTAAAATAAGCAAAACTATATAGAAATATATATTATATTGATATATTATATCTTACCGTTCGATAAACTCATTGTTAATATCGGAAAGTGGTTCGTAGTAAGACTTTAAGCCCTTCGGCTGCATAAATATGGGATTGAGAGCTGAACGTAGTTTAGCCCAAGTCTCTGATTGTCTGTAATTATATAGAAGATCTCCGCTCAGAATTTATGGATTTATGGGCATTATATAGACCAACTTACGCAGACACCAGACCCAGCATATCCCCATAAACATCTGGCCTTATGTGAGTGCGAAAGTAAGTCAGGGAACCAAAGGTCTCTCTTTGTGGCCAATTTCCCTCATTGCGGAACACCATGGCAATATCCTGGGGACTAAAGGTGGTGACCCAATCCTTTCGTCCGAACACTCCTGGCATTATAAAGATATCGCCATAGCGTTCACGCATGGTCGTGGCATAATCCACTATAGAAGCATCGTGAAACTCGCCGCCCGGCAGGAAAGCTCGTATAAATTCCAATTTTCCAGGACGCGGTATCTCGCTGTAGGGTCTCGCCTCTGTGGTTACATTTTCCGCCACCTGCGGGGAATAGTTTAATCATAAAAATAATTAAAATAGTGAACAAAGCCAGCTAATAAAACATTAACTCACTATGGCCTGTGCCTGGGCGGAGGCTGACCTCACAGAGTGAATGGAAGCACTTGAAAGGGCAGCCCGCTGTGCATTTTGCAAAATATTCATTATTATTTTGTTATTATTTTATTATTATTTTCTATATTCCACTGCCGGCCCCGCAACCAAACAACTGACTTGGGAGTAGGCAGAACCAGGTCTTTTATAGACACACCTTATCGGGATACGGAGAGTATAGCGAGAGATATAGAGAATAAACAAAGAGAATTACTTGAGCAAAAAAAAAACAAAAAAAAAACTCTCACACTCGGAAACTTGCAATCTAGCATGACTTGCAGTTTTATATCAAGTATACGTCCAGTTGGCTCTAAATTCATAATATCACAGTGAATATTTTGGCCACAAGCCTTAAGCGATTACGGCGGTGAAAAGCAGAAATACTTTGTCATGGTAAATCCTTTGATACCCTTTCTGTAAATAATTTTGTTAATTATCTAGGCAAGGCTTAAGCTTAAATCTTTGGTTATTTCATCTCCTGGCTGCTGCTTTCCTGCCTTAAAGTATAGCTTCTTGTCTATTTTAACAGAATTTGTGCCCTCCCCCAGGATATGACAGCTCGAAGAAAAAGTATGCTTGAGTTCCCAAGACTTGGCCAAGAAGTGGCAAGCGAGCTGGCGGGCCCCAAAACAAATT
Organism: Drosophila baimaii; assembly: GCA_018874675.1. NCBI lineage: Eukaryota > Metazoa > Arthropoda > Insecta > Diptera > Drosophilidae > Drosophila > Drosophila baimaii. The sequence goes on along the minus strand of JAEIIU010055632.1, from coordinate 42,294 downwards.
ACTCCAAAGCCGAATGCAATCCGACAAGAGGCTGTAAATCTTGGCGGGCATTGTTGTGCCATATCCTTGTCCCCCCCTATGCACATATCCTTGCCGCCTCCCATGTGCATAATCAGTGCACTCAGGCAGCGCACAAAAGGCGGAGCGGAGAACCAGAACCCAGTTATGTTCAAGTGTCACCAAGGCTGGCCGCAACTGTCGGCAATAACAAACCGAGTGTCGAGTCGAGTCGAGTTGAGTCGAGTTCCTGGGCGAAGGAGTTCCCGTCCTCCGGCGGAGGCTCCATTTTGTACCTGTTTGCGACATGCACGGGCGGAGGCTGGGAGGCTCGCTTGCATGTCCTTCCTCCTCCTTTTCATCGGTGCCTGAGTGCGTGTGTGTGCAGTTGGAGTTGCAGTTGCTCATTTTTCCCGCATCGCACATGGCCTAAACCAGCTGCCAACTGCCATCTGCCGGCTGACATAGAGAGATACTCGCTCTCGCTCTTGCTCTCTCTCTCTTTCTCTCTGTTGAATCCTGAATTTCTGAATTCAGTCTTTGGTTTCTTCCGCCTTTGTTTCACTCGCCGGTGAAAGGTTTTTAAATTTGGACTGGAGCACCCTCGAAGCTGCCTTCGGCAAGTGGCATTACATCCTGGCCCCAAACCCATCTCGAGCCACCTCCACTTAACTGTTGGAATTTCTCACGTGTGCCGGGCGGGCGTCTTTTGAAGCCCTGAGCTGAAGCGCATCAGGCGCACCGACTTGAAGTGTTTATATTCCATGCCGACAACTCTATCCCACACCCATAAGGGCACTGAAAAAAACTACTTAAATTTGTTTTTTTTTTTTGTATAGTTTATTTGATTGATTTAAAAGAGATTAAATAATGAACTATACAGAGCATATTTAAGCTTTAAACTGGTATTAAATTCTATGATTTATCCGGCAGTTAGTGGGTTTAAACACATATCTAGCATTATCCTGTAAATATTTACTCTAAATAATTATGTTCAAATAGAAACACACCCTTAAATAGCCCTATAACCAGGTCAACATCATCAATAAAAAGCCAAATTAATTTAAATAATACTTAAGATATTTTTAATCAAATTTTTGGTAAGCGGAGCCTATTTTTATATATAAATAATTATTTACTCATAAAAACTGATCCATAATTACCCATATAACAGGCTCAAAATCATGAATAAATATTTCTATTAATATAAAGATAATGCTACGCAAATTTTTTAATAAGATTTTGGGGAGATTTTTTACCTCTAAGTAATTATCTCCACTTTGTTTATTTTTTAACTATAAATAATTATTTCCTGGTATTTCATGGTAAAAAACTTCAATAAAAATTCCAATAAATATGAAAATTACTTTTGATATATTTGCTTACAATTTTAACAAGATGAGCTGTTTTTTCCCTATTAATAACTACTTACTTAAGGAAACTTATCAATAATTACACAGATAATAAGGTAAATATCATCAAAAAATTCAAATAAAACTATTATATTACTTTAGAATACTTTTTAATCAAAAATTGGCAAACGAAGATTATTTTTTTCTTATTTTTTTCAGTCCACCTTCACTAGCAACTGTAGCCACAGCTAGGAACCGCAGGAGCAGCAGCAGAAGCTGAAGCTGAAGCCCAAGCCGAAGCAGTAGCGCAGCACACAGTTGCCTTGTTTATGGTAATTACTTCACAAATCTTGCAACTTTTTAATTAACTTAATTTGCTTGAAATGCAACAACTTTGCCAGCATGTTGTGTGAACGAGTGCGTGTCCTGTGTGTGCGTGTGTGTGTGTGTGTGTATAAGCGGGCAACACAATTTTCCACAAAAATGAAACTGCATTTTATGTGGCCTAAATGCTTCTGACACTGCTGCTAGCTGTTGGTCATCAAATCAAGTGATTGCCCGGCACACAAGGTACCTAAGACTCGGCTGGACATGTGGTTAACGCTGTTTTTCCATGTCATGTCAGCCGTCTGACAACTCTCCATGTTCGGATGCGGATGCGGATGCGGATGCGGTCGGTTGGATGGGTGGTTTAGCTGGCGGCTTCGTGGACAGAGCACAGCAGCCTTCAAATGCAATGGCCAATGGGGCAACCCGACCGACCGACGCACATTGTCAAAATCTGTCACTTGGCCAACAACAGCAACAACCCTCATGCATGCATATAGTGGCATCGAAAGGGGGGCGGGGGGGGGGCGGAGTCCCCACTTTTCCCACCTTACCGCCGCCTCACACCTGGCCTAATGAGCTGTCAGCAGCCATAGTTGCTACCAAACTGAGCAAAGAAACCGCAAGATTTTGCAGACACTTCTGGCCAGCACAACATAGCAAAAGCACTGCAGAAATGCAGGCACACAGGCCGCTCTTTATTATAAATTTTAAGTATTTGTCAAGGGTTGAAGCAACAGAAAAATGTGAAATAAATGTATATTTACAAAAACACTAGCTCAGTGAATATATCTCCAGCTTAAGCTGGCATTCTGTGTTCTATATGTTCCCATGATCTATATATAAGAACCTGTTAAAGTTATAGCACTGTCTTGATAAGGTAATGTTTATCTCTTTTTAATTTTTACTTATAAGCATACCAAATTACAACCTAATAGGACAAATATTACGGTCACAAGAGCCATTTCAGGTTGTCTCTTTTATATTTCCTATACGCAACCCTTAAAAGTAGGCAGTGATTAATTTACTGAGTCGTAAGGCCCCAAAATCCAATGCTACATTAAGGATCTATCTATCTCTCTTTAATCTAGACTTATATATACAATTTCAAGTCGATCGGACATATGTTAAGGCCACAAAGGTATTTTAGCTTGCCTCCTTTATATTTTCCCTACGCAGCCCTTAAAAGTAGGTACCAATTAATAAACTAAAGCTTAACTTCCTGTACATTTAAAGGTACTTACACTGGACTCTCTTAGTTTTAATTAAACTTGGCAAAAGAAAGACTAAGAACACCTTAAATCTGGGTCCTTAATCATTCTGCTTGCCTTAATACCTTCGATTGGCATTGGTTCACTGCACAGAGTGCACACTTTATGGCCAGATGTTGGGCATATGTTTGTCTAAGACTTTTCACCAGCTATTGCCCAGGCAAGTGCAGTTTTGCCACAAATGTTCCAACAGAACTCTTTGGAAATACTGTTTATTAACTGCGAACTAATCTCGTATAATGGTTGCCTTGGCATCGATCTGGCCATCATGGGAATTTTCGGCAAATCGATGTACATATGTATGTATGTGTATAGGGCTTCCTTTGAGCCGCCTGTTGCAAGTTGCAACAACAATTGCGTTAATTTGGCAGGCCAGGCCTAACAGTTGCTTTGGCCAAAACCACATTTGTTTGTAGCCAAGAACAGATCGTAGTTAAAGCTAAGAACACTGAGGTGGTATTTATGTGGTTATATATCCTTAATAATAATAATTAAAGTTCATGTATAATAATGCTTAAAAATGGTACTTAAATTTATTTATATAAAAACGAACATTAGTTTAATAAGAAGAAAGGATTACCTATTAAAATAAGTGCTTAATTAAGTCAATAAATTAACTAAATTAGGTTTGATTTTGCGAGCTTTCCCATTCTTATGACATAATTATATTAAATAAGTTAATAAAGTAAAATTTGTATATCATTGTTATCGGAATCTTTAATATTCTTATTAGCAAATAAATTACCCTTAATTTTTCCCAGTGCTTCGACTCTGCTCTACAATTGTCCAATGCAAACTTCTCTGCCACCGATTACTGTCACATGACCAGGCCCATGCATAATTACAAGAAGCCCTTTGACCCGGCAGACCCAAAATGGTATCAATATCAACGCAAAGGAACTCCAACTTTAATAGGTAATAGGACCTGGAATAGGGTTTGTATCTGTAGGATCCCCCATACCAATGGAAATCCATTCAACCGCTAAATGCCCGCTGGTCGTGTTAAGCCCTTCGTCACATTGTTTGTTTGATTGACCGCGACTAATTAATAAATTGCGGCAGTTCGACAATGTTTAACTTGGCTGGCAGGCCAGCAAAAAAAAAATATATATATATATACTGTAGCGATGCCCGCATAGTTGACTTCTCACACACACACAATACACTCGAACATTTGGTTGATTAAATTATAATAAGCGGAGGCAGCTCTTCAGAGCTCTTAACCCCCGGGCCGCTCTTAGCCAGCGAGCGAGCGAGTGACCTGCCCCCCTACCCCCCTACCCCCTACCCCTATATATAAGTCAACAATTACAATTATGCTTTGATGACCGTATGACCAGCACACATTAATTTATAATTTGTTCAAATTATAATTGCCGGCCATAACTGCAACAGCGCACGCCAGTGGCATTTGGGGCATTAACATTAACACCCTGGGGACATGACTAAGCCCCTGACACAGCATACGGAATAATGCCAAGAGGGGGGCACACACACACACACACACACACACACACACACACAAATTTAACCTCTTCAATTGACCGGGCCTCTTTGAGGGATGGGGATTGTTTGTCTGTTGACCTTCATGACGTCGTGGTCGTCGTCGTTGTCGTTCTCGTCGTCACCCAGACACACACACACACACACACTCCTCTTTGCTGGTGTGTGAGTGAGAGGTGCACTCAAGGGTTGCACTCACGCCCGCCCGCCTGTCACTCATTTTTCAAGGGGATTTTCCAGCCGCCCGCATACCCTTTACGCCTATAAAGTGTTTGCCAGGAAGGGGGTGATTTTATGGGAAAATATCTGCCTAGAAAAGGGTATTTAATTCACTTAAAACAATCACATTTTAAAGGAAATTTATGGCTAAAAAAAAATGGTGTTTTAATCAGAAAATATATTGATTAAAACCTAGAGAGGTTTTACTCTTAGTTATTTGTTTTTTTGTTGTTACAGATTTTTATAGTAACTATTACTAGTGAGTACGATATATATCCCAGTTGATCCTGATATGTTTTGAATGCATTTAGAAACGAATAATACAAATACAACATTATTAATATGTACAAAATATTTAATACAAAATTGGAAAGAAATACTCTGCTTATTATTATTTTTAAATAAATATTATCCATTTTTAATTACAAATTAAAATATCTTTTAAAAATGAGACAAATCGTTGAAATAATTACCAATCAGTATTTTCAATCCATTAAGAAACTTTATAATAAAAATAAAACATTTTTATGAATATCTATTAAAAAGTTGACAAAGTAATACGTTAATAATAATTTGAAAATAAATATTCTCAAAAAAAATATATATTAAATATCTTCTAAAAATATATAAAATTGTAAAGCTAATTTATTTCCCAAAAATAATTAATTTTGGATTTTAAAAAATCAAGAGGTATAATAAAGAGCACTCCGGACTTATAGGAAAGTCTTAGATCATAATTTAAATAGGAAACATCTTTCAATATATTTTTTTTTAATATTTCTACAACTCTAATACCATTTTTTTTTTAGAGTTTTAAAACAGAAAAGACGATTTTTCTCTTTTTGAAACAGAAGAATAACAATTTATCATTTTAACCAAAAATATCTACTTAAAAGTTGCAAAAATTAAGTCATCACTAGTAACTTTTAAAGCAAAATACCTAAACTATTTACACAGTACTAGACACACATGCCTACAACTTACACACTATATTTGAAATAAAATATCTTTAAAAAAAAATGTTAAAATAGGTTAAATTATACAAATTTTTATTAGCAAATTTAAGACCATATTTAATATTTATATATACAAAATTCTGACAATAAAAGGAATATATTTCCTACTGATTGAAGTCAGACAACTATTTTAATGAGGAGAAAGAGTAAAATACTGCTCAGCTTTGTAAAAAAAATGATTCCAGATTTATTAAATAAAAAAATAATATTATTAATTATATAAAAAAAAACTCCTAAAAACCCCACCACCAGGTATCAAGTAGTTGTCAACATTCGTGCCTCTTTTAATTAAGCGAAGATGACGCATTCGATCTAAATTGAATTATTTACTCGGTTTTTATGAATGAATCGCTCGTAAATGAATCACCCAAGTAGACAGCACCCGGCGTACGAGCTTGAGTGTCACAGATACACATAGTGCTGGAAATATGTATCTTTAGTTCATTCAATAAATGATTATTTATGGGGCCGCGTTGGTGCGGCTTGTGCCAGTGAATTCCGGTTAAAAGTAACTCTCTTGGCAAACCGAGCTCATTAATTTTTCGGGACAAGCTTCGCCCCCCTCTTGGCCCAACATTTTTCCACCGAAAAGGTGGAGTTCAAATGGCAACCGAGCAGAAGATTTCTCAATTGTCGCTGCGGCGCCCAGAGGGTATGACAATTTAATTAATTAACGGCACAGAACTCACTTTTCAACATGTGGCGGCGGATGGCGTATGGCGGATGGCGGATGGCGTTCGAGGAAGGAAGAAGCTAGGGCAACCTAGGAGACACACATTGACTTGGCCCTTTGGCCCTGCTTATTATTCAGCAACCGAAAAAGCCGCAAACTGGATGGATGTGAGGCGGCAGGGCAGCGCAGCCACTTCGATTGCTCCTCAAGTGGCTCCCTTGCCCCATGTACATACACTGGGTCGGAGGTGGTGGTGGTGGTTTTCATCAATCATGATGGAAAGCAGTAGTATCTTCGTACCCGCAGGCGCCTAACCCTTCGATGAACTCATTGAACCCGAATATCACATTCAATGAGGGCCCGTCCCTCTCTCGACCCTTTGCTAATTGCATTATTTGTTATATTAAAGTCAAATTAACGTAGCAACATCACAGAGTGGAGGGCCCCTAACATATAGTCCATCCCCGTTTTGGAAAATTCAACTGGTAAATGTTTAATGGGCCCCGTTTGCTTTGATGTTTCTGGCTATCGCATTTCCCACTTCCCATTTCCCATTTCCCAGCCCCATTTAAAGCAATTTGCATTTATGTTTTCGGAAAATGTTGTGCCGGCCAGGATCAAATGGAGTTATTACATGAAGTGGCCGCCGCTTGGCTTTCGGCACAGGAATCCACTGTCCATGGTCGCAAAATTCTATTTCATAAGCGTTGCATGCTTCAAATTTTACAGCAAATAAACATTCCGCATCGCCGCATCCAATTCTATATGCATCTGTATCTGTATCTGTATAGCCTCCATAGTGCTGTCATTTTTGCTTTTTGCGTATCTGCATCCGAATGTGTGTGTATGTGTGTGCGTGTGGTAGCGTGTGTGTGTGCAAAGTGCTGCTGTGCCACAACAATTTCATTGTTTTTTGTTTGGCTTGACATAAATTACAGCGACAGCACGCAAAAGTTCAGCACGCATATTTTCCAGCAACCGAGTTTTTCAGCTTTCAGCTATTCAGCTATTTCGGTACCAAAGTGCCACAGGATCCAGAGTATCCTGGTGCCCGGGACTTGCCATTGACATTCCCACCAGAGACGACAACGAAAACGGAGCACAACATTCACCCTGGGTATACATTTTTGTCAAAATTTTGTCAATTCTTAAACCGAAAACATATTTTTCTGCTTCCATTCCATTCCATTCCATAGTTATGCTAATGCCATTGCCATCCTTGTGTTTGGGAGGGGGGAGTGGTTGAGAGGGGTGGCAACTCGGGGGCAAAGCTATCACCTCTGGCCCTCTAGGAAATGTGTCAAAGATTCGCCCAACACAAAATTGAATGTGCCACACGTTTGGGGGCCCAAACAGGAAAAGCGAAAGGATAACTCGGCCAGAACAAGTGCAAAACAAACAACACTGCCTCATTAAAGCGGCCAGCGGAGAAACCGAGCAGGATACGGATACTATGGCCCAACGCTAGGCAATGTCCTGCACTGAGGGAATCCTTTTTAATTTTGGAAGGTGATTTAGTTTAAAGTGTGCAAAAATTTCATAATAAGAAACCCAAGTTATGGTTAATGATAGAAATGTACATATATATATCGAGGGGAATAATAATGTTTGATATGTAAATGTTTGAAATATCGAATAATATCGCGCTTAACGTCAAATAATCAATATTTTTGATAAATATCCGAAATATGTATAAAGGTAATTTGTCCTTTTTACTGTCTATATTAAAAATATTATTAAAACTACATTTTGTATTAGTTCTTTATAATATATTTGAAACTAAGCTTGGGCTCTTTTTCGGACGAATGGCTATCAAAAAGAATATGGGTTAATCGTTAAAATATCGATTTATACATTGGTTAAGTCAAATATCGATACTTTATCGATAATTGTACATTAATCGATGCGATATGTCGATATTATATTTAATACACCAGACTGGTTTCCTTGAAATAACTTTTTTTCGATAGCTTTCAACTTTATTGATATTTATGTTTAGAATTAGATTTTTTTTGATATTTATAATTTCGATATATCACACTGTATATTATTTTCGATATTATGTTGAGCCCGATATTTATTTGTATTATATACAAATATATATATATTAATCTTTAATATGCCAGATTAATTTAAAAATATATCAAACCAAATAATATTTTCAATATGATATGTAGCTCGATATTTTTGTTGACATATCATAGTTGCGGTTACACCAAGTTCTCCTAAACCCCATTTAGGCCTCCCTTTTATTTTCTTTGTGTAACTGGCTTGATCCAGAGACTATCGAACGTGTAAACATCAATTTGCGATTAAATATTATCGTAAGTGGAGAAGGACCCAGGGCCAGAGTAGTCCAGAGAAAGGAGAAAGTACAAGTGCTGGCCAGAAACAAAGCATACTTATTTGGGTCACTCACGCATACACAAATGGGTGTGTGTTTGTGTGTGAGTGAGTGAGTGTGTTTTCCCTGTTGTTGTCTCTGCACAGATTGGCGAACAAGCTACGGGGGAAAAGACGAGGACTAGACGGCAATTTGGTAAACAAGTCGCCCATGACTATATTTAGGTGTCCGTCGTCGTCGTGTTCCATCATAAAACCCGTGCAACCTTCCTCCCCTTTCTCCCTCCCTTTCTCACAATAATAAAGTGGACACTGACTGGCATTGCATAAATTGAGACCAAGTCTCGAAAGCCAAAGCCAGATTTAGGCCAAGTCGCGTATTCGCTGCACAATACATATCTTTACGACTGACTGGTGAGCTCTCCGCCCCCGCGCCGCATTTCCCCAGTGAATAACGACCTTCCTCCTCCCAAGGGTTGGCAGCAGACGTGAGCGGCACTTGCAATCCCTCCTCGGCCTGCAGGCTGATATCTTGTGGGGGGGGGTGGTGGGGAAGGGGACGTTGTGTGGCGTTGCGTTGCGATGTGTTGTTGGTATGCTGTGTAAGTCGCTTTTTTATGACCTTTGGCCGCACGAAAATGTGCGTAAGGCATGCGGAAACGGCGCAGAGGTCAGGCCGTGGAGTGTCATCGGGTGTAAATCATATTTACAGTGGTACTGTAATTGAATTAGGCCTCGGCCCCCATCCGGAGAAGCACCAGATGCCTGCCCGGGCACCGCGACAAGCGAGAAGACACACAAAAAAAAGGGAATTTAATTTCACGTCAATGGGGGAGAGAAAGGGCACTTACTTGACCTTCTCCGGCCATCGGTTACGTTACTGATTGCATCGAAGACATTATGATGGTTTAGTTCGATATTATAGGTAATGCATTTTTATAACAGATTTCAGCAGATTATTATAGTTATAGGGAAGAAGTGTGCAAATTTGAATACAATCGGTTAATAAACTTAAAAGTTATTAGATAATTAAGTTAGCACCTTCTATCTCCATCTCGCACGCACTTCCCCTGACCTAAGATGGTTAGTCAACACTCGAACTGCGTTCCGTAAATTTGTTACACTAGTAAGAAATGCAAATAATTCAGTTAATAATATTATTTTTTTAAATATTTATTATTTAAATATTATTTAAATTTAATAAATAAATTTTCAATATTGTAAACCGTTAGGAAAATGGTAGAAAACATGGATTAACAAAACTGCTTCGTTTTTCTGCGTCTTATACAAAGCAGTGCAAAGCAGTTTCGATAAGCAGTTTTACCGTCTTACCGACCTTGGATAAAGCAGTGCCACATCTTATCGACTTTTGAGCATGCAGTGTACACTTGTCGCCACCAGATGGCGCATATAAAGAAGTCTTATGTCAAAAGTTCGTTAAGAATTAAAAATTAAAAATAAAATAAAATAAAATAAAAAACTGAATATTAAATAATTGAGGTATTGCTTTGGTCTTGAAGGTTTCCTAAAAAGGCCCACTATCTGCATATATTTTATGTATAACTTAAAAGAACATCTGAATTACTAAATATGGTAATGATATCCTTTAATTTTTAGTAACAAAAAAAATAATTGGCAAAAACATTGATATTCCAAGTAAAATACAGTAAATGACATAAATAATTAAAAAAAAAACATTATTTAGGACCTTCTGACAATATAACATTATTTTACTTTAAAAAACCTTTAAATATATTTATTAAAGAAAATAGCTCAGAAGTAAAACCAAAGAAAACTCTGGCCCACAAAAATACCAAAGCGGAATAAATTTATACGAAGGGTGCACCAGAAATTCTCAAGTCTGGATTTTGAGACACGGTTGTTTAAATAGGCAGCCTATTTAACATCGACCTATACTAATTAGGCTCCTTAACACTATGGTAATAATAAAGTAATAAAACCAATCCATATTCAGAAATTCACTGTACTTGTCAACGTAAACCGCTGTTCGAAAAATGCCTAAAGAGATGTATTTTTCTCGTAAACTGTCATGTTTGTAATTCGATTTTAATCTCCGTGCAATTTAAGACCCCTTTTGGTAAGCGAAACCATCGCGAGTGTCAATCTTTATGGTCTGTGGCCAAGCAAGAGCAATACTTCCTAGCGAATTCTGGCCGCAGATCACGTAGCCGTCGCGTTGCCTTTTGGGAAAAGGTGGCACTTCCCGTTCGAGATCGCTGAGATCTGAGATCTCGCATAAAAAGATCTGAGACCGGCGCCGCGAAACGAAGCCGTGTCGATTCAGATTTCACGGTGATCTTGTACGATATTTTTTCGCGCATTAATTGCTTTTGAATTTTGGCGAGCGAAAACAAGAAAACAATTTTTAAATGTAGCTCACGATCACATGTCTTGCGGCCCGAAAATGGAAACGAGTGCAACAGACTTTGCCACTTTGGCACCGACTGTCGTTCAGGTTGCGGTGTGAATTAAATTGAGTAATTAGGCGGTGCCTGAGAGCCAGGACCTGGGTTGGAGCAACCCACAAAACTGGTCTATCCCAAGATCTGCCAGCTGCTGCTGCTGCTGCTGCTGCTCTTTTTATGTCTGGCCAATTATTTAGCCTGTTTTAGGTGGCTTTTATTGCATTTCGATTAGTTTCAAATGGGTTTTGGACATTTTTGTCGCAGTTAATTAAAAATACATGCCGTGGAATTTGCTTAGACTTGTTTTCGCAGTTTTGGCCCGGCCTAAACGTGCATTAATTCAGTTAACAAGTTAATTTCCAGCCCCCGTCGGCATTGGCAACCCTTAAACACACACACACTCTAGCCATGGCAACGCTCGAGTTTTCCATAACAAAAACCAAGTTTTGCCGGCCAAAAACGAACCAGAGTATCTCAGAGTATCTGTGTGCGAGTTGTCTTTGAAGTTGAGCTTTTTTGGCCAGACCCAGGAAAAGGAGCAGAGCAAAGTAATCCATGTACGAGCCGGGAACGGAGCAGATCAACTGCAACGGCAAACTCATCGAATTGCCCAGCCTGGAGGTGGTGCGACCAGGCAAGCTAGAAAGTCCCTGAAAGTCCTTGAAAACTTTTCTTCGTTTTACATTTTTTCTTTTCATTTCATTTGAGGACAACACAGCTCCCAAAATGCCCAGCGATGCCAACATTGATTGGCTGCTCCACATTTATTTTACTCGGCGCGAGTTCACGCGCTGTCGCCGCCTCATCGAACGTGAGCTGAATCGTCACCTGAATCCCGAGTACCTGTACTTTGTCCAGGTGAGCCGTCGAGGTTTTGCGGCTAATGCCGAGTATCTTTTCTAATTGATTGCCCCTCGCGCAGGGCCTAATTGACCGCGAAGAGGGCAATAACATCGAGGCTTTGCGACACTTGCAAAAATCCGTGGAGCTCAATCCGAGGAATATTGAGACGTACAAGGAAATTGGGAGAACACTGTAAGTAAATTGCTGTAATTTTCCTACGGTTTAAGCTACACAGAGAAAAAAACACGAGAGGGAGGGACCTAACACGTATAATTTTATGGTTCAAAATGGATCAATATATGTAATATACATAAGCATATTAATTTGTAGATGTGTTAAAGGTTCACCACTATTGCTCAAAAATTAAAATACTTCATTCAGTATGCAGTGTGAATTATTATAAACCTCTTTCATACACAGTTTTTTATTAAATATGAGGTAATTTCTTCAATCAACTAAAGGGTTTTTCTTTGCTTACCGCTTATATCGAAGTGCCCGTTATTGATACACAAAATGAAGGTTTTAAATCGGTGCCACCATTCTAGAAATAAAAAAAAAAATGTCATCAAGGTTAATCTAATTAATGAAAGTACTACCACAATGTCATATATTTTAAAAATCAAAATCCCAGCAAGATAAATACAATTAATGAAAGGCTTACCTCAGTGTCATATCCTTCTTAATTAGTGTGACTGTTTCTCAGGGAACATTCCAACAAAATTAATCTAATTAATAAAAGATTTACCATAGTGTCATATTCTTTCACATCGGTTTGATAGTCCTTGCAATTTAAAATTCCAACAATTCTCATTTTAGGGCTTTAAATTCAAAGTAAAGATATTGTCTCTGAAGGAATTTATCTATAACTTAATTAAATAGGTTATTCCATTAATTAAGTAGGTGTGTTATTTTATTTGTATGTGACATTATTTTTATTACCTGTTACCAGAAAGTTTGTTCAATTTTTTTGGCCAAAACATACCGCTTTTAGAATCGTTGAAATATTAATTCTGTACAGAAATTCTAGTCTTGATAAATAATAAATTTCCCACTCAACCAACTGGGAAAGTGCAGCTACCAAAACGCCACAAAAAAAAAATTTACACAAAATGCGAACTCTGTGTTCAGAAATTCTGTTCCTGGCACTTAATTACTGCCTTCCAAAAATGCCAATCTATACCCAATCCCTGCATTTCAGCTACATAATGGGTCGTTTTAGCCAGGCCCTGGGCGTTTTTCGGGAGGCAGAGCAGCGCAGCAGCCGCCCGGACCACGAGATATATCATTATTTGGGCGAGCTCCTTTATCGGGCGGCCACCACGCAGAGCCAACTGGAGGTGGCACGGCAGCAGCAGGACGAGTCCCGGACCTATTTCGAGCTGGCAATTCAATCCGGACGGAAACTGGAGAGCTATGTCCGTTTGGCCGAACTCTATCGCAAGGACAAGCAGTACCAAAAGGCAATCGAGGTGCTGGAGACATGTCTGCAGTCGGTTTGCTAATGACTTGGGTTTCGGTTTGAGTTTCACATTCAGTTATTCTCCTCAGTCTAACGCCTGAGAACTCGGAGGTGCTGATTGAAATCAGTGTGTTGTACCTGAAAATCAACGAGACCCAGAAGGCGCACGATCGTCTGGCGGAAGTCGTCAGCATTGAGCGAAAATGCTCGCCCAAGGGCCTGCTGGCCTTTGGCGCCATTTTGCAGGTGAGTTGGTGGCGAGAGAGGGGTAGAGTCCTTTGACAAAAATATGCTTTCAATTTAAATTTTTCAATTCAATGTGGGTACTTTCTGAGCTCATATCTATGTGTGTGTTGTGTTTGTGCAGTCCCGCAACGATGTGGATGGCGCCCTCAGCAAATACAGCCAAATCGCAAACGCTGAGCCGGAAATTGCCGAGCTGTGGAACAACATTGGATTGTGCTTCTTCAAAAAGCAAAAGTTTATTGTGGTACTTAAATTGCCAAGGTATTTATGTATCATTCTGGCTGGCATTTAAATATTTCATCATTTTTCCAGGCCATTTCATCGCTGCGCAAATCCGTTTGGCTCTCGCCGCTTAATTACAATGCTCTGTACAACTTGAGTTTAATCTACATAGCCTGTGAGTGTTTCCCCAGAATAAAAGCACTCACATCCGCATTCATATATGAAATTTATACTTTTTAAAGTCAACAAAAGAGTGTGTATATTTTTCTTTTAAATCTCTTTGCTCTTTAAGACTTCGGGGAAGAATATTTCTATGGAATTTCATCCGCACGAAGAAATATATTCAGAGTTTGAATATTCAAGGATTAAGCATATTATTTTCACCGACCTCCAAGCTCACTTAAACGATTTTTTTATTTCCCCGTCGAAAAATCAACAGGTTTGCAATAACATCTCTGGCATATCCATAAAATATTTCCATTTTAGAGAACCATGCTAACATACATATGCAATCGTTTGTGGTTCAAAAGTCATTTATTTTCTGCATGATTGCGGCACAAACGTTTGGCATTTGGCCAAAAAACACATGCCATTGCAGGCCACTGCAGTGATTATTGGCCAATACAAAAATCTGAAAATTCCCAAACTCGCCCATAGACTAATGAATGTCCGGAGAAAAACTAAAAACAACATTGAAAAGGGTAAAATAGAAGAGAAAAATATATACACAAGGAAAACTAGGGGCGGCTGGAGGTTTTAATAAATTTTTCTTAAAAATGCCAAGAAAAGCCAGAGCCTTAGGCGATTCGGTCCTAGGCCTTTCTCAGCACTGTTAGTTGCCATTTGGTTGTTGCTATTATTATTTTTTGTTTACTGTTGTTTACCCAAACCCGGCCGCAGCTGAACAATACGCCAGTGCCTTTCATACGCTGGCCGCAGCCATAAACCTGCGCAAGGATAATGCCGAGTGCTACATGCTCCTGGGGCGTAAGTTTCCTATACCTATAGGCACTGGAAAAAATTATTATTATCATTTCGTATGAGCTAATATTTCATAAATAATTTAGTTTTTAACACAAAAAAATAAATTTTAAATTTCTTAACCAAAAAAATTAGCTTTTCCTAAAATTATTTATGTATATTTTTCCTCGGCTTAAGCATTCACTTTTAAACAACAAAAATTCTATTTTATATTTTACAAAATATATAATTTCTTAACGAGTAAGTATTCTAAGTATTTTATTTTTAACTTAGATATACTTATATTTTTAAACTAAAAAAAACATTTTAAAGCTTTTAAATAATAATTTTTCACTGAAAAATATTATACGTTTTTAAAATTTGTAGATTAGCATATTATAATAATTTAATACTCTTTTTATTACATTTAATATTAGGTTCTTCTTTTATAATTGTCCGATTTCCGATCCTTTTTAACTTCTTCTCCGCCTCATTCTCGTCAAAATTAGTGATGGTTCTCATGAAACAGTACTTACAACCCAGAGTCGCATGTGGGAACATATCGCCTGAATTATCGATAGCTCCAAAGATATTTCACAAGTTTAACTTAAATATATTATTTTATACAAATAATAGATACATTATATCTTAGCAATTTCTTCACAACATATATTTTATATTCAAGAACATATACATTTTAATTTATTAAATTAAATCTTCTTTATTATTAAAATATTTGTAAATAAAATATATAATTTATTTTACTAGAAAATAATGTTTGTTTCTCGAAAGAAAATGTCTTCAGTCTGAAGATTTTTTACTTCCTGACGGATATTAATTATTTTGCAGTAGTTTTTTTTCCCCTGACTTTCCTTTGCCTTCCTAATAATAATAATAATAACCCTACTTTCCCCGACTCCGCAGTCTGTTTACGCAAGCTGGACGACGTGGATAACGCATTTGTGGCCCTTGAACGAGCCAGTGGCATGGCGAGTAGTGGTGGCGGCTCGGGACGCAATCCTTTGGTGGTGCTGAACTTTGCCCTCTTCTGCTACGAAACCGGACGACTGGCGCTGGCCGCCGAGCAGTACAACAGGTTCATGAGCCAGGCCCAGGACCTGCTGCTGCCCACGGAAGTAAGTCGTCTGAGATTCCAGCACTCCCAGTGGCTGTATGCTGCGACAAGTGAATAGAAATCACCAGTAAATCCCATGATTGGTCGTCACAAAGCCCCCCAAAACGAACAAATTGCAACCGAAAAGTCCACGCAATCTCAGAAGACCTTCCACCACCTAATGCTCTCGTGTTTCCTGTTTAGTACAAATTCCAAGCCACCAAGCTGAAATCCCTTCTGCGAATCTCTAATCAAGGCAACGGCATTCTGCTGGACTCAATGGATACGGAGGAGTCCGATTTGAGGAAAAATGGATTCCAGGAACTGTCATCTGATGAGCTGCCCTTAGAGGTGAATGCAGTTGTTAGTCAGAATTGAATATAAAGAGGGAAATTCGCTTGAAGCCATAACCAGAGAATTAAACACAAAATACAAAATATTTAATTAAACTCTCTGTTGAATGTAACTCACATCAAACATTTATTTGAAGGTGTTCACACACTTATTTGTAAATCGTAATATAAGCTGTATTAAATAGTATTCCGTAATTAGACTCTCAAAAAAACCAATGTGTAATGGCATTGGCACTTAACTGGAATCCATTGATCGAAATGGCCTTAGATTGTTCGAGCCAAGAAGTCAAATCAACTCGGGGCTCACGGAGTTTCTCTGTCCTCTTGGCCCATAGCCACATACCAAAGACGTTACAATATCAAGATGCCACACGCCATACAATTTTTGTATGCTCTCAACTTTGTGAGAGCGGAGAGAGCGCGCTTTTCGTCGGCTGCCAAAAAAATTGCTTGCATATGTTCGTTACTCAACTTGCTACTAAAACGTCTTTGCACATACTCATGATTGTATTCATGGATTCCAGTTGTTATTAGACTTTTTTTTTTGTTTATGGAAAGTAAGTGTGTCGTATTAGTAGCTTACCATTAACTTAGAGGCTAACACACGAATTCGAAACACCAATTATCGATACCGATGGATAATGCATAATTCTTAAAATGTAATTTTAATTTGGAAAGGAAATGGCACTTGCTAAACAGCCAAATCACAAACGGAATCAATCCATTAATTCTGTGGATAATGCAAACAATGGAATTCAATATTTGCTTTAACCGAATTTATGTATTAATCACCGGCTCTCACAGTTTATTCTTTTTTTTTTTCGTTATGCAACGCAAACGAAACTTTTATAAAGTTTAAGGTTTAGAAATTCTCAATCGGGGCAAGCCCTGAACATCTTGGATGCCCTTCACCTAATCCCCGTACAAGTGTCTCTACAAAATGATCCTGCAGATAGCCCTCTAAAAATCACATCTCGGAGATATCCCTATATAGCTCCCCATGTAGTTCCCCAGATCCTGTTTAGACGCACGTGGTGGTCACACGGGTCAGTCGGGTCATCTCGGTGCTGCCGAAGTGCCGCTTCATGAACAGAGACCGGAAGGTGGTCCGGAATTGCTTCGACATCAGTCCGTAGAGCACGAATCCCACGGCCGCATTGATCAAAGCCAGCAGGTCCATCAACTCTCCAAAGGGTGGATAGCAGTGGGCGAAGAAGCACTTCTCCATCACCCCCGACAGCAGGCCCAGCAATCCCTGCGGAAACTCGGTGACCAGAAAGAGCACCAGCACGGCCACCAGGAGGAGGGTGGTGCGATCATTGCGACGATCGCAGCGCGGCGGCCTGAAGAAAATAAAATAAAACATAAAATATCATATTAAGCAATATTATATTACTGTTATAATATATAACGAAGTGCTTAAAAATATAAATAGATTGTTGTTAATTTGCTAAGAAAAATAGAATATATTAGAATGTCCGTTATTATCTTCGATTAATTTAATAACTACTTTAATCTTTCAACATAAAATAGGGTGCAAACATATTCTATTTATATTTCATTGAATTTAAGTCCCAAAACACTTACATGTTTTTATATTAAACAACAATCATTCCAAAACTAAATAAAATTATCAAATTGCTTGTAATGCCTATATTTGCGATAATTTTGCCAGACGATTTCGATATTTTCGATAAAATTAAATTATCTTCAGATTTTTTGTACATATATAAAACCCATTCCGAGCATTCTAAAGCAGTAAAAATGTTAATACTATATATAAATTAGATTTCTTGCCATGCTACAATTTACGATTATTTTGCGAGATGATATTTTCGATATAAATCCGATAACATCAGATATTCTTTCTTAATTATATAAAACCCATACCTAGTAGAATTTAGCTACTCATTCTAAGGCGTATAGATACTATTTTCCAAAATAAAAATATGCGATTTCTAACAATGCTTTAATTTGCTATACTTTTCCTTTAAAATATTTTCGATATATTTGCGATATCTTAAGATTTTCTTTCTAGATGAAATAAAACCCACACCCAATAGGGTTTGAATACTTACTTTTTGGACTTGGATTCATTCAGATTGAGTTGGATGGCGTACTTGGCGGGATTATTGTAGTCCCTAAGCTTTAAGCGACGTCTCGAGGCCTCGCACAGGACATGCATGAGCACAGCACTAATCACGATCAGAATTCCACATGGCAGCAATTTAATGATCACGGAATGTATCCAGAAATTGAACCTAGAAAGAGTTATGTAATTTTTCATATTTCCTTTATTACCAAGTAATTAAACACACCTGTATAGAACCGAATCCTGATCAAAATACACATGATACATGGCCTCCGGATTGACGCTGTCCACGTCGTATGTCTCGCGCACCTTAAACACAAAATACGTGGGCAGGCAGAGGATCGGTGACAGGATGAAGGGCAGGAGGATAGCCTCCCGGGAATGGGCGAGCAAGAAGTTGGCACAGCCCCCGTTGGGATGTCTGTGGAATAGAGATGGTAACATTTGGCTATAAACAAAAGACGGGGGTGGAAGAGAAGAGAAGCCACAATATTGCCACATTGAAGTTTTAATCAGATTTGCCGGATGTCTGTTGAGGATGCGGATTAGCGTGAATGTGAAATCTTTTGCCGAAACTCAAAAGGGATGAGGAAAGGGTGTGTCCCAGGACAGAGAGAGAGAGAGTGAGCATGCAATGCTGGCCTATAAATGCGCGCTCACCTGATGGCCACATATCGCCACACGGCCAGGGTTACGGTCAGTCCAATGGAGATTGTGTGCAGGATCTGTGTGAAGTGCATGTGGATCAGTAGACAAACTGCCCAGGTGTAGCTAAGATCCTTTTCACCTGTTCGTTAATAGATAAATTAATTACAATATAAATAATATATATAATATATATAGAGCTTATAAATATCTTAGAAACTACGCAAAGAATAATCAATAAATTGTTAAAAATTAAAATAAAAATTAAAAAAATCCCTACAACTGTTCACTTACATTTTCGAAACCAAAAAATATATATAAAATATATCTTATGCTCACCTGGCCTCATATATATATACTGATACGACGTGTAGGGTATATATTCCAGCATCACAAACATATCGGCCACCGCCAGCCACTTGAGGATATTATTTATGGGCGTCTTGGCCATTTCCTTTCTGGTCAGGACCATTATGTTCAAGATGTTTGCTATTGTCCCGAATATGCAAATCTATTCCAAGTAAACAACAAGAAGCAATATTCACTGGCTGGAGATAAAATATGTGTGCGATATATATATTTATCAAAACGAAACCGAATGTTTCAGCACCACTTTCAATTGATTGCACATTCTCCCCTCTCTCCCTTCATGGAATTTAGAGTGGGTAAATATTTTATTCATTCAGCTCATGATGTACGACGACGACTGGATCCTTGTGATTTAAATTTCCCTTTTTATTTCACACTTTTCTCGCAAAAACTTTTGTTATTTAACTTTTGTGAAGAACTTTAACTCTCTTTGACAGCTCAACTAGGTTTGTGTTAAAGGTTTTGTTGGGAAATTTAATTCCTCTAGGGCGCCACAAAATTCTAGCTAATAAAATGATTAAAAAAGTTGTGTATTTCCTGAAATTTAATTTAATTCCAGAGATTAATTTGAAGCTGCAACTAATTGGAGGTGCAAATTTCCCTTGAAATAAAACTCTTCTTTTACAAAAATGAACAAAATCTAAGATAGAAAAAATGTTTTTTTTCTACAAAATAGCTTAAAAGATTCATTGGCTTTTATCCAGGACAGGCAAGAAATAAGAAATAAAAAAACCAAATGTCTGGAAATTAATGAAAGGAAAAACACATTAACGCCTTAACCACATCAAACATAATTTATATCCGTTCAGCAAATCCCTTTAAAGCGACCCAGGGCGA
Source organism: Drosophila baimaii (assembly GCA_018874675.1). Classification (NCBI taxonomy): domain Eukaryota; kingdom Metazoa; phylum Arthropoda; class Insecta; order Diptera; family Drosophilidae; genus Drosophila; species Drosophila baimaii. Next base: position 22,027 of record JAEIIU010055632.1, on the reverse strand, counting down.
AAAACAAAAACAAAGGGCTCAGATTCCATCCACTTAATGCGATTTGAGCTGAACAAACCGAATTTCTTTAATTCGAAAAAGGGACGAATTTCGCTGGACTTTGGGGCCCAGAGCAGAGCTCAAAGGTGAAAGCGTCCCTTGAATTCATCAGCCGACACTGTCGGCTAAACGGAGCTCTCTCCGCCGACCCTTTCTCGGTTACGTTCATCAAATGCCTTGGCCTTCCCAGCTTCTCAGCCCGTCGTCATTAGTCAAAAGTTTCCTTTGTTTCTCTCCCGACATGAATGGCGTGTTTGGGTTTATTTTCTTTTTTTGTTTGGGGTTTTGTTACGGAGAAGAGGTGCACTTACCATCAGCGATACGTATCCATGGATGCTGTTGTAGGCACGCAGCCAGTTGTAAATTTCACCTTGACAATAGCCCTGACACTCGTCCACCACCTGGCTGGACATGTTCTTCTTCTGGAAATCCTGCCAGTACTTCAGGAACTTATCAATATCAGCTTTGGTTATTTCCACGCCATTGAGGACAGTTTTGTTGAAGGTCGGCATTTGGTGTTGCAAATGCGATGACTGCGTCATGTTGAGGCTGGTGTCCTGCATTGTTACAGCTTAATTGTTTCCCGGGACACGTAATATATATATATATCAGCTATTCAGAGACTGCAAAAAAAGAGAGGGAGGAAAATAGGTTTAAAAATTATACAGTGACGTATTAATGCAAGTAAAGAAAGCTTCTGTTAACTAGGATAACCAGTACAGTAACTACACTAAACCGAGTTTTCTTGAATAATCTGGCCCAATATTGTAAATATTATATTTTATTATTTAATTTAAAAACAAAGTAGTTAAATCCAAGTCGCGGGAAAAGAGATTTATAAATTGTTCAGAAAAGTATTAATGCTAGTAAGAAAGGAGCTGTTAACTAAGATAACCAGTACAGTAACTACAGTAACCCGAGGTTAGTGGAAGAATCTGTCCCAATATTGTAAACATTCTATTTTATAAATAGTAATATAAAAACGAAGAAGTTAAATCCCAGTCAGGACTTGAACCCGCGACTCCCGGACTCTGAGACCCGCCTAACTACCTAAAGAGAGTGCGAGTGAGATAGACAATAGGTTGCAAGCATTTTTATCAAATAACTTCCTTATTTATCATCTAATTTTACTCAAATTTTCAGAAAACCCAGAAAACACAAGGCTCTTATTTTATGTTACATACTTTTTCATGAGTATTTTGTCGCAGTGCCTATTTTAATTAATGTTGCACACGGAATGTTCAACCCCTGATAGGTGCACTCATTGTAGTTGGATTACACAAAAGCCTATATCACTTTGGCGGTTAACCAGTCATATATAAAAGCCTGCGCTAATCCGCATAGGCCACAAGGGACTCAATTTGGTAGACCATTAGCTGAAATCGCCAGCAATTGTGTGACAACAAGTTCGGTTTCTATGCGCTTGACAGTTTTGAGAACCACAGATTGCGTTATTCACCACCCACGCCCATCGAAACAATGGCAGGTAAAACGATTTTTCCACATCAAAAGCCATGAAAATATCTAGAAAATATGTGAACCATAGCAAAGAGCAGTATGTTGGCCAATATTGATCGAATTGGCAATGCAACTGTGCGGCATAATTAACAAAATATCTAATGCAATATTGAGTGGCCAAAAGTGGAGCCTGAGCACACCTGTCTGTCTGACTGTGTGTCTACCTGTGATGCGGAGCAGCCTGGGCGTTGTTGGCAATTAATTGGCAGCACAGTTAGAGAGAAAGAAAAAACCAAATACAGGCAGAGAAACGTGGAATAATAATATTACGGAAACTGGAATAGGAAACTTTAGGGTGTTTAACAAATATTATTAATAATATTATTATTAATATTTATATTATTGTAAAGATTATGTAATATTTATACAGAGAAAAATAGTACAATAATATTAAAGAAAATTTAACAGAAAACTTTATGGTGCTTATAAAATTTAAAAATTTAATAAAATACAAAAATTTATTAATAATTTTCACTTTAAAGATTATGTAATATTTATTTATACACCTCAAAAATACGACAAGTCCTAATAAGATACAAATAAGAAAAGTTAAAATGTGTAGTAATAGAGGCCTAATAATTTTATATTAATATAATGAGTGCTAATTTTACCAGAAATTCATGAGATACTACTTAGTAATCTTTAAGATAAAGTTAACTTAAAAAATAGCTCATAAACTAAAACTATTATCATTTCTAGGTTATCCGGTTTTGCCTGTGAAAAGTTATCACTACGTTTGGCATATGACACTGCCTACCCAGATCACTCAGTTGGCCAAATCAATGTCGACATGTCCACACGTCGTCGAAGGTGTTTGCATTTTGGCTAATGGCCCCGACAAATCTGAATCTCAATTTGAATCTGGATCTGAATCTGAATCCTGTTCGCAGTTCGCCGTTTCGCAACTGGCAACTGGCGCACCACTTTGGGCCACTCCATGGATTGGATTGCCTCATCTGGTATGCATAATTGTGAATTACCAGCTCGGTTCGCTGGAGTTTCATTTGGGGCTGAGACTCAATATGCCGTCGGTTGCTTGTCAGCCGTTTGATGTTGATCGATTGGCCTTTCGATTTTTGTCAAACGCTTACATCTGTTGCTAGCAATTATTCTTTACGGCAGCACATTCAATCGAAAATGAAATATGAGTTCTGGGGGGAAAAAACTCATTTTGATTTCTTGTAGGGTTTTCCCTGGACCCAAAATGAACTCTATTATGTAGTTTGTTGGCTGAAAAAAGGGGTCACTTCATCAGTTACAGTTTGAGGACATTTAGGGTTTTACAAATGCCTTAAAGGAGGCAATTGAATGGATAACATTTTTAAAAATTAACACAGCAACAAGAAGTTTGGAATAATATAAGTTGAATTTATTTTTTGACATTTTTTAAAGTTATGCTTCTTTAAACACTGATTCTACCCTTATTCATATATTTCTTTAGTCAATGTTGTTTACTATATAAATATGTGTATGTGTGATTCCAAAGTTATTCCATAATCATAGCAATAATAAATATCTTCTCCGGTCAGGCTTTGACAGTGAGGAGAGAAAGCGAAAATTAAATGAATATATTTACATTTTTCACGGTACATATGTAAATAAGAAATAAGCTTGCTTTTGTGCACATTTTTTTTTAAACGTTTTTGAGGAATCATAAGTAAATTTAAATCATTAAATTAAACCATTTTTGTATGGCTTTAATTCCTTAAAATTTATATTTATATTATATTTGTTTTACCAACTGCATTTGCATTTGTTTTTACATTTTTTAAATACACACCAAAGCTTTAAGTGGCTCCTTGCAAGTAGCTGTGTACTTCTTATTAATCAACCAATGAATTAATTAGCACAATGTTCAAAAGTGAATCAATTAAAGCAGTGCAACAACTCCCCGGTTGGCGCTTTCTTTCATTAATTTTTAATTACCTCATAGGGAAAGTCAAGGCTTTTTTGCTTAGCCATTTCATGGCAACGGTTGGCCGGGTTGGCTCTTGGCAATTATCTAGTTAGCTACTGCCGACATTAAGTTCCTTAAGTCGCATTCAATTCGCAAGGCACGTGGCCTTGAGAAATATGTCTAAACAGGTGGCGCACCCACAAACATCCTCGCGGCCCCCTAAACCACACACACACACACACACACACACACACACACACACAAATACGCACAAGGGAAACAAAATGGCGCCATCAACTGACAGCTGCAGATAAACAGCAATGGCACTCCAGGCTCTTCCTTTGCGAGCTGCTGTTTCGCGTTTTTTCTTCTTCTTCTATTTCTTCTTTTTTTAGCCATTCGCTATGCCGTTAATTAACGTTCCGCTTGTCAAATATGGCTTCAGTGTGTGCGTCTGCGTGTGTGTGTCTGCGTTTATTTCCTCATTTTTTATTACCACATTTTCCGGGATACAGGAATGGAACTGTTATCGGATAGGACTCAGACCATATAACTCCCGCTGGGCCAATTGCCTCAACGATTCTTAACAGCTTAGCCCCGAGGCCTTTGTGGCCCATAACAGGGACCTAATTATGAAGATCGTTAAGGGCGAGAACTACCACTTAAATGTTAAATGTTAATAGATCCATATCACTATGCCCCCTTAAACTGCATGCCGCCAAAAGTCGTCAGCCCGATTTTCAATTAGCCTAGGTAAACAAACAGAGTGTGTTTTTCTGTCTGAATTGTCAACCATTTGTTGCCGTCTCTGCGAAAATGGCTTAAACAAATTGTTCAAATCATTTCAAGTCATAATGGAATTCATGCTCATGCAAAATTTATTGAGCCAATTTGTCAGAGTCTCTGAGCTGGGCAGCTGCATGGAAAACTTATTGAAATGGTTTGCATAGATTATATGGAAGATAAATAAAAGGAGGCAGCGTAGTTTGCATATGCAAAATTCCAATTTTCAGCCAATGAAAACAATAATAAATACATACAGTTAACACATGAAAGGATTAACTTTTTATTTATTCATCGGGAAGTAGGCTAATGGGATTAGGGCTTTACACAGGACTGACTGGCTTCTGTTGTTGGTTATTCCAATAAATTTGCCAATTTATTTACTTTAAGCTGCAGGTATTGATATAGATTAATATATTTTAATTATTTTATTTTAAAACCCTTTAAGGCTATTGCCTTAAAATGTACAGCACATTCTCTAGGGAAAAAATATAATTTAAAGCCTGTTTCATAATTTAATTACATATTTTAAAGTGCACAAAATTAACCCAAGAAGCTAAGAGTTTTCAAATTGCAGACATTTTCATCATTCCTTGGGCTATCTAAATTAATTAAAGCTTTAGTTTATGTTTTAAAACTCTTTTATGTTATTGCATTGGCATGTGAAGCCAATTATCTATTAAACATGAAATTGAATGCCTGTTTCCTTACTACATTAGCTACTTTAAAGGGCGCAGCATTTCTCAAATTGCAGACATTTCCACAACCCCACAGGCTTTCAAGAAATATATGCAGAAAATGTTGTATTTAAAATGCAGCTTAAAGCCTCTCATTACTCAAATACCTACTTTAAAGTTTAGCAAAAAAGGAGATTCTTCAAGATGCTAGACACTGCCACAACTCCTCAAGCTATTGGCCATCAAAATCAGTTAGTTGCCAAAGAAATTATTGTTGTTTATGGCCTGGACATTTGGTCATTGAAGTTATTGAGACGAACTTGCCAGCTTATACCCGAGAGCTGCACATAATTTATGGTGGCAATTGGCACTCAAAGTGAGTATGAGTACTTGAAATAATTTGCTGAATTAAAAGTAGAAAAAAAAACAGACGCATGGCGCTGGCGTTCTGTCAGATACTCAGATACTCGCACGGCCGCCTGCACTCAGATACAGATACTCTGGCCCCGGCTTGTTTGTGCAATTTTGGCTTGATGTGGGCATATATACATATCGTTTTTTTTTTTTTTTTGCTCGATGCGTGTCTCTTGTGCCTACTTTTTGCCGATTTTTAACTTTATTTTTGGGCCTAAATAGTTTTTGCCTAATGAGTGCGTTTGACTTAGTTTTGAGTGAGTTTCTAACAATCCACGCAGCTTGCGAAAATCGTATAAATAAAGTCGTTCTGGCTGCCAGCGGTGTTAGTTGAATTAAAGACAGCGTGGCAAGAGCTCCTCCAGGCTTCGTGTGTTCGAGATCATAAACCATAAATAGACAAACATAATGAAATTCACTGTAAGCTTTGGCATTTGCAAAAACAACAACAAAATATTATTAAACCAAATAGCAACAAGAATTTCGCACTCAAGTCGAAAATATTTCAAGAATTTCTGCTAACATTTTCCGTTTTCCTCACCCGCTCATCAAACGCTAATGGAAAATTCCTGGACACGCTACAGTTGCTCCTGCTCATCGCCAGCGCTGCCTGCATCCTGGCCGCACCTGCTCCCGCCGCCGAGGAGCAGCAGCAGCAGCAGGAGTCCTCCGTGAAGGCCAAGCGAGGACTCTCCCTGGGCTTGGGCTACCACGCCCCTCTGCTGACACATTCGCATTACGTAGCCGCCCCAACGGTTGTGCACCACGCCCCCATAATTTCGCATGCGCCGCTCATCTCGCATGCACCGCTCATCGCCCATGCCCCCCTGATCGCCCACCATCCGGTGCACTCGGTGTCCTATCACCTGCCCTCCTACCACTCCATTCACCACTTTTAATGAGGACTTAGGATGTAAGGAGCAGCAGCAGCAGCAGCAGGAACAGCAGCAATAGTACCAGAATCCCTAAATCCTGCAATCCAGCATTCCCAGAATTTCGTATTTGCATCGTTTTTTCTTCCTGGAAACTGTTTACCAACTGCTTTTGTAAATATACATACATATATATATTTTATATGAATATTCGTGGTTCACAGTGGTCATTATGGTCATTAAGTGGTCTTTAAATGTGGGACTGTGTTCTCTAAATTCAGTTTCTGGCGATTTGTAAAGTTAAACTGCAAGAGCACACAGAGCACTTACACAAATCTTGATTGTAATAAAAATATTGAAATTCATAAATAAAATTGTATAAATAATTGAAATATTAGAGCTATTTTTACATCATTGACTGAAAAAATTAATAGGCACTAAAGGGATAGACAGCCAGGGCTATTTCTACTCGGTTGTTGATTCTGATGAAAAATTTATATATTTATAGGACCTAAACTGTTTCAGTCAATGCCTTGCAAACTTCAGACTATAACTGGGTTTAAATATAATTTTAAAGTTCTTTGTTAAACCAAAAGAAAAAAAACTGAAACACCTGGTACTCATTGTTTTTTGTATTAAGTATATTGACAACAGTGTTTTTCAGTGACACGAATCCTCCGACTCCCAGGACTTTTCTAAACAAATACCCCGATCGAGCAAAATAATTGTTCTATAATTTATGTAGAAATAAAACAACATAAAAAAAGTTTTATTATGGTTTGTCCCATGTTGAAACCATGGTAAGAGACTTGACTAAGCATCTGAGTGCGAGTGTGAGAGAGATGGGTATAGAATAACTTGGGAATGGGGTTAGCAGGACTTTATTGTGTATTAACTCCCATGTTTATTATCATACTTTGCTCAAATTTTCAGAGTATGTCCGCTCATATAACATATCTTTTTATTTATTTAACCAAATTCCCAAAAAGAGCTGTGTTATAGTTTTTTTGTAATTTAATTAATTTAAAAAAGACCTGAATTGCTTGCAACAGATAAGAATGTTGTCAGTAAGGCTGGGAGATCTAACTCATATAGTCTGAGCAACGTTGTTTCTTACAGAGACATACGGGCATGGCTAAATCGACTCGGCTGGTGGTGCTGATCAAGAATATAGGAGACAGCTCCTTCTGCCATTATTCGTTGGCACTAAGTTACAAGCCCTTTTACCCTCTAGGTACCGGGTATATAAAGTAATTATATATTTTTGCAATCCTGGTAGCTTAAAAATATAATAAAATAAATATATTCTATTTAAGTTACTAAATCGCAATCCCTATTCATGAAATTAAGCAAACAACAGATCTGACCTTGCAAGTTTATAGTAGCAAAAATGTTTTTGCTCCGCTCTGCATATAATTTGTAATCCGCAAACTGTAAATACCATTTAGCTGGTTTTGCAGAAGGGGGGGATATAATCCCTGCAGTTATACTCTTCTTGTTAGGGTCGCCCCCAGCAGCATTTTGAGCGTTACGCGGCTAAATTATGACCATGATTGTGCTGCAATGCAGTTTGACGTCCTCTAACGAGCATTAAATGCTGCTATTTAACTGCACAAAGCTGGTGCCAGCGACTTAAATGGGTTAAATGGCCACCATTTCGGTTCATAATGTTGCATGGCATTATGCTCTTTTTGAAGCATCATCAGCTTACCATGTTTTCCCTTGCCTCCCCGCCCTGATCGTCATCCCTCTCTACATTTTCATTAGGATTTTATGAATTTATGAAGAAAATCCTCTTACACTTTAAAGGATTAAGAAGCCTCAAGTGTCCCGGGCACTTGCTGCGGCTGACAGGAAACTTTACTATGAAACAAAAGTTAAGTTCAGTTGAGTTTCTGCAACACTCTAGGTGAAGCTAACTTAAAATTAGTTCTGCAACTCAGATGAGATATTCAAAATAAAGTAAAACATAATTTTCACTGAAGATTGAACCAATTAAGAGCAACAATTTCTACCATAAATCATAGTTTTTATTTGATTATTTTTACTTATCCACTTAGATAGAAGTGTGTATTTAAACATCATCATTTTGTGTCCACCTATCTTACTTTGTATTTATTACAAATGTGATTTGTTTGCACTTATTTCTTACAGCTAGGGGGGAAACGTAAAATCGTTGATTAAAACTCCGCTCCGCAATCCTAGTCCGAGAAGCTGTCGCTCCAGTAAGTGGTGGTTGGCGGGGCGACGGCCTTGAATAGATCCCGACCCTCGCCAGGACGCCGCTTGCCGTGGTTGCCATGGCCATGCGAATGGCTGATGCGTGGCTCGTCCCTGATGCGTGGCTCCATCTTGATCCGTGGCTCCTCCTTGATCCGCACCTCCTCCCGTGGCCGCTGGCAGCCGATGGCCTGATGGCGCTGTAACCTCTGCGAGGTGAGGAATGTCCTCTGGCAGCGCTTGCACTCGTAGATGAAGCCATGCTCATCGTGCTTAACGGCCATATGGCGCTTGAGTTCGGCGCGTAGTCGGAATACCTGGGAGCAGAGCTCGCAGCGGAACTGCGCACGCTCCTGTTCGTGCCGCTCCATGTGCGTCTTGTAGGCCCACTCCACCTTGAACTTCTTGCCGCAGATGGGGCAAGTGTGCTCCGTCCGTTCGTGGGTCTTGCGGTGCAGCACATAGGATTGCTTGCGGGAGAAGGTCAGATCGCAGTGTTCGCACTCGAATGGGCCGACGGACGGTGTCGACGTGGTGGTATACTTCTTCTTGGGGACACTGGGCGAGTCCTCGTCGTCGTCCTCTTTACTCCGCTTCACTGGGTTCTTTCGCGGACGTCCCGGACGTCCTGGCTTCTTTTTCTCCTTCTTTTCCGTACTGGCATCGGAGTCAGCGGAATCGCTATCCGCACTCGTTGATCCGCCCACATCGGATACCTTGAACTCGTCGTCCAGCTCCTCCTCATCCTCACTGGAATCAGTCACGGGTGCATCGATGACAACATAGCCGCGGGGCCTCCGCACCTTGTTCTTGCTGCGGGACAGGCGCTTGCGCAGATCCTGGTCCGTGGTCTCCAGTTGCTTTCGCAGCTGTATGGCAATAGTGAGGCTCTCCAGGCATTTAGTGCAGATGAACTGCGGCATAAAGTCCTTGGGCAGAATCGAGACACTGGGGCAGATGACCAGCAGCATGTCCGCGGGCGTGGCATCGATTTGCTTCTTGAACAGGCCGACTAGATCCTCCTTGCTGGTGCAGACGCGGCACTGGTTCTCGTCCACCACCTCCTCCTTCTTGCGCTCGCGACTGGGAGCGGCGGCGGTGGCCTCGCCATCGGCACCGGGCTCATCGCCGGTGATTAGTTCGCCTTCTTCGTCGGTGGCCTCGGGCTCCAGGGCTTCCTCTCCCTCTTCGGCGGGATCTTCAGCTAAATCTTCATCCTCTTCGTCGGCTTCTTCGCCGTCGGCATCTTCTCCCTCTACTTCTGCAGCTCCTTCTTCGCCTTCTTCACCTTCTTCACCTTCTTCTTCATCCTTGTCGGCTTCTAGGCCTTCTTTTTCTTTTGCGGCTTCGCCTTCGCGTCCTTCTTCCCCGGCGGCTACCTCCGCATCTTTTTTTGTTGTTTCTTCTTCTCCTTCCTCCTCTCCTGCGTCGTCTTTTTCCTCAGCTCCTGCATCCTCTTCAGCTTCCTTCTCTTCTCCATCTTCTGCTGCATCTTTTTGCTGGCCATCGTCGCCGTCGGCGGCTGCACTTGACTCCAAATCCTCGTTATTGCTTGTCTCCTGCTCGCCTGCCTCTTCTGCACCGGCCAAACCATCGGTTTCCTTATCCTCCCCCGCCGGCATTTCTTCGTCCAGGTATTCCGTCTCGCCCTCCGCTTGATTTCCAGTTGCGACTGGCCCACCTCCTTCGCCCGCTGCACTGGCTTGGGGCTCCTGCAAATGAAAGGTAATAAAACGTTAGGTGTGCGGCTTTCTTTCTGGTTTCTAAGCTGAACGCACCTCCTCTAAGTAATCCATAATCTCGCCCACAGCTCCGGCGCCGCCGCCGCCGCCGCCGCCATCCAGGGATTTGACGCTCTCCTGTTGCAGTTGCTCCGCGTTTCCCTGAGCAATTTCCTCCGCTCCCTCGCGCAGCTCTGGACTAATCCCGGCGCTTCCATTGGTTTCTGCCACGGGCGTTATGTCTGCCTCCATTTCGTTTGTATTTTATTTGATTTTATTTTCTTTTTTCCTTTTTTTTTTTGTCGAAGAGACAAATCACTTTGCAAAAGTGGTAGGGGGGAGTCTCTTTTTTTTGGCGGGGCCACCGGCGTATTTTTACGTTTTTCTATTTTTTGCACAGATTTCCTCACGCGCACTCGTTTTTTCCAGTGTTTTCGTATTCGCCTTTGTCCGGAATACGTTAATTTGTTTTATTTGTTTAAAATGCGAGCACAAACTACAATGCAAGATGCATTTTTTCCGATTTTTTTCCCGCAGCGTTACAATTTTTTACTTGCAGCCATATTGGATAAGTATACACAGCGGCCAGCTGTTCGCCTATCGATACTCCTGCGCATGTGCGATAACAATCGATAGCGATAGCGATGATGCGTGTGTGGCGGGGAATTTGAAAAAATGAAAAGAACGTGATGCTTGCTTACTACTTGAAATGTTTTTGCAAAGAAAATGCTACGAAGTTTGTACTTTAAATATTTTCCAAGGAAAATCATAAAATAGCAGTAAAACCATGAAAACCATGAAAACCAACCCCCCCTCCCCTATAAATGCACGTATATTTTGGCAAAGGACCCTCTACCTACGCGCGTGTTTGCAATAAAACTGGGCAAAAAAAAAACACAAACCTCCCTTCCCCTCTGCCTTGGCATCAGCTTGAAACAAAAACCGTGTCGTCTTGACTTTTCAACACGGCGGAAATAAAAATTACGTGATTTGCATAATTTTTCCACCCGCTGTTGTTGTGCGCATTAATTTGAGAAATGCCTTCTTACACTTTTAACATCAACCATTCAACACTTTGTTCCTTTCTCTCCTGTTTTTCTTTTTGCTTTTTGAGTTTTTCCGTTTTCACGGGAAACTGCAAATACAGACAGGCAGCACTTAGTCTGGCTTTCACAATTTCCAATTGCCAAAAGTCCCCAAATGCCACAGTATTACTCAAATGTAAATATTTCCATTAAAATCAATTCCCAGTATAAACGCCGGTTGTGCCACTTCGTTTGTGTTTGTCTCCAAATAAGCAAACACATTTCAATAAAGTGCCACCTCACCACTTTTACGTTCGACCAAAAGCCCTGAGGGTGACACGAGCTTGATATTTATTTCAATTATGCGGCGATGTGGCGGCCAAGGGAAATGTCCGTGCTAATGCCAACGATTTTCCGGATGACACTTGCCATGATTCGGAAAGGCGACAACAGGTCGTGTCCATTCACTGGGAGAAATATTGGCGATGATTGGAAATTTAATATGGTTTTTTTAAATGATCGAAATTATATATAAATCAGAGCTGGCAAGAGGGAGTACTGTTTCACTTAAAAACCGCACTCTCAGTCACTCTTACTTCTCTCCTCTCTTTCTCCTCCTTTTTTTGCCTGTAATGTACAAGCAATATCGAACGAAAGAGTTTTATTTTAGCTGCACTCTGTGCGAGTTTCATATTTTACCTTTACTATTACAATTAGGCGTACGTTTTTAAAATTATTTTTGTTGTTTTGGAAGAAAACTACTACTACTACTACAAGGTATGTCGATGACGGACGGACAGACGGACAAACGGACATGACTAAATCAACTTGTCTTGTGATGCTGATGAAGAACCTATACCTTATATGATGTTATTTTGTTTTTACCTAATAAATTTATAATACAATATTTTATATAACAAATTAATCTTCTAAAATAAATTATTATTTTAATTTTCATTTACAGGCACCTGAAGTTCCCTATATTTAAAGATGTCCTAGAAAAGCCTTCCCGTAGACTTACGAGGAGGAATAATTCTATGATTTTTCTTGTTGTCGTCGTCATGTAAACATTTCCTTTTCTGTTGCTCTTCTCCGTGATTTACGCCAACAATTATCGCAGCAAGACGTGCTCGGGCACCCACTTGACATTAACATCGTTTTGCCCGCTTGCTTGGTCTTATCTTATCCTTCGTGTCCTGTTAACGTGTCTCGGACCGGATCGCTTATGACGCCAGAGATTGCACCGGCGGAGAGATGGCGAAGTGAAAAGATAAATATAGCGGCCTGTCGTCTGTGGCAATGATAAAAAAGCTCGGCCATGTCAACTGACACACACGATTCAACTCCCGGCGGCGTCACACAGTGATTAATTATGCATGAACGCCGCATCCGAAAGATAAACAGGCAGCATATGCTCCTTGCTGAAGGCTTAAGCCTCCTTTGCCAGCACACTGAGAATGTCTAGCAGAGATGGGTTGCCTCCTAGGTACATGTACCTAGTCATATTTAAGGAGATTTTACCTGGCAAAACAGTCCCAGTCATTTATAATAATTATGACATTAGGTAAGAGGATGAAGAAAGGTTTAATAATTTACAAAAATGGTTTGTAATAATAGTTATTTTGTATTAAAATTCATACGATTCCATAATATATATTTAAGTTATAAAAGTTTCGACTTTTAAATAATAATATTTCTTGCATAATTTTGGTTTATTTTTTGAGGTCCTATTTATTAAGATCTTTTCGTCTTACTAAGTATTAGGTGTTACCATTAGGTCTTACCTTTAGGTCTTACTATTAGGTCTAACATTTAGGTCTTAACTTTAAGGTCTTACCTTTATTTATTCTCTTAAGCATTACCTCTAGGTACAAAATCTTCGATATTTAACATCACAATAAATATTTAAATAAAAGTTAATCCTGGGAATACGTATAAAAGATTGTCATTTTCTTAATATGTAAAAAAAAGCATTAATGTCACTGGCAACCGCCATTCAGTCAAGGACCGCTCACGTTGAATATGCTTTTAACTTTGTTGACAGCCGTCAACTGTGCATTTCAATTATAAAACCAGAGGTAAAGCCGTTAAGCATGCCCTTCAAGTAAAATACATAATTACATCTATATATAAATAAGTTACTGACCAATCAGGAAAAATTAATTAAATTAAATTAAAATGTAACCACCATAGTCTGCAAATACATTAAATGCTTGATTCCTGATCGAAAGTAAGTTCCTAAAAGTAATGCTGTGTTCAAAACGAGTTGCACTAGTGATTTATCAAGCGCAATGACTGTTAATTGGTACCTGACAGCCACAGCAAATTGGTTGCATGGGTATAACCATAAACGCACTCGGTTTAAATCATGCCTGTGGCTTCTCCATTCTCCAGGTTTGACGCATTTGACATTTGCGAAACAGATAATTAAGTGAGTTTGTCAACCAGAACTTGCAGCTTTAGCAAACCAAATTTTCAACTTGAGACCTACTGCTGCTTCCGTTGCTGATGCTTTTACTTTGCCGTGTGTTACAATTGAAAATATAAGGAACTGGGTACCCTGACATGAGGTATTTAAATTTTAACAACAAATTTACATATACATTACCTTTAAAATCAGTGGCCCGCACGGGCCACATCAAATTTTTCAGCCGCCACAAGTATTGTGTGCACAAAGAAGAACAAAAGAATTAGTGCTGACACCTTGTAATGTTTTAGCCAACTCTAGTCTTTTTTTAAATTAAATAACTAATTTTCTAGTCGTAGTTAACTTTCATGCCACATTACAGATCATTTCCTCATCCCCCTGTGTTTCTAAACTTTAATTGAAAATAATTGCCTGCATAAAATTTTTCCTATATCTATTATTTTTATTTCATTTATACATAGAGAGAAATGTTTATCTCTGAACACTCTATTCTATATCTGAGGCTGTAATGGTGCGGACCACTTATCTAAATCCCAGGCTATCCTTCAGTTTCTTGAAATTGCTCAAATTATTTCAAAGGCGAATGCCTTCCTTGAGTCCTAATTAATTTGCTCCTTAGGTACCAGGGATAAATTAGCATATTTTCATTAGTTTTCCTTCATTTAATTTTCCATAAACTTGAAACCTGAAAATATTTATTGACAGTAAGAGTATTAACCCTTCGACTTATCCAAGTCTCCAGCCTTATTCGTTTATTTACCAAACAAGTTGCAGAACGAAATGGAAAGGTTTGTCTTGTAGCCTGGTTTTGGATAACAGAAAAAACTTCAGACAAATGCTGTCATTTCCGTAACATGAATTAAAGTGATTTTATTTGCAAATTTATTCACGTGTGAGAGGCCAAAGTGTCTGACTGCCAGGGGTATGACTTTTCGGCTTAAGGGAAAAATAGTAAAATGCTTTTACCTTACACATTTAAAGAGAAAACAAATGTGTTAAGTCGCAAGGATCATATATATATACATATATACTAGTACTAGTGAATAGCCAGAAAGCGTGCTATGGATTTGCACAAGCTTTAAGCCAGGAGAACGCTTCTTAAGTATCTTTGTTGACCAAACACGTGAAATTCATGAATTATTTCTGAGGTAAATGCAAATTACGTGTACCCAACCGTGCTGGGCCTTCAGGAACTTCGCAAGTGGATATTAGGATAGAAACTTTTTCGTTACCACAACGCGAAAACTTCCCAACGAAAATTAACTTTCCAATAATAGGATTTCCACCTGCCAGCTGAGTCTGATCCATCAATACGCGCAAGCTCCTGACACGGTAATAAATCTAATTTATCGGCACGTGCATTTAATATGATGTGTATGTTGTATGTGGTTGCTGCATGTGAGCGCTACAAAAATACTTTAAAAATTCCATTACAGCTTCATATTTGCCAAGGATAAAAGAGCGCCCAACTCAGTGCCAGGAGTGTTGGTGAAATTTATGTATTAAAATGAAAAGATGCCTAGGATAATAATCAAGTCACTTTAATGAGAGAACACAGGGAAAAAAACAAGTGCATCGGCATCTAATATAAATGGCTTGACATTCTCGGCGATTAATCAACATCAAAGAGGGGAACATACTTATACATAATTGAACAGAACACATTTTTCTGGCAGGTCACCCAGCCTCACGCCGCATTAATTACGCTGTACTAAATCGCTTAATTACTTACGCATTATCATTAATCTTTAGACAGACAATTTTCTTTTTTTTTTACTCTGTATATATTGAAATTTAAGCATGCAGTAAAGTTGGCCGGAGGATATTTTTCCTTCCCTTAGAAATATTTTTGGGTTTGTTGAAACTTGAAAGTCCACACTGTATGTTAATGGATATTCTAATTAATGAAACATTCATCATGTTTGCCAGGCTGCCATAGATGCCAAAGTCTCGTCTACTCATATTTGTAATTTTCCAAAATAAAATCCTTTCGCACATTACGCATACGCAGCGTGTAGCTAGCTAGCCTTGGGGGGGGGGGGCACAGAAACAGCGCAATTAACTGGTAGGGAAAATATTAAAGAGCCCAGAATGAAGCATCTCTGGGTTTAGCCATACGTATATCCCCTGAGAGGGCAGGCAAAACAAAAAACACAGAGGAAACAAATACTAATTTATTAGCGTATAATTTAAAAAGGCCCAGGGGTTTGTGCTTAGCTGTGACTTAGCTATTTTCACTCGTTTGTTTTGTTCTTTCTCGGGCTTTAAATGCCCAAAGCTAATATATATCCATATGTGTGGGTCTGATTTGCACACGACCCAAATTAAGCGAGTAGCAATGCAGATAAAGTTGCGCAAATAAAACGGAGAGCCGACCATGGAGTACCTCAGTTTTTAGTGCGTGCTGATTGATTGCATACTTTTTGGCGGGTCAAAACATTTTCCTCTATAAGCTAGGTATTTCATATCAGTTAAAATAGTTCCAAATAGTATGCAATTAAATTTATCAGCTGGCAAATGTAACCTATTTTGTAGCAAACTTTTAGGCTTATATAAAATCATCATGGAGTTCCTTGTTATTTCTGTGGCCTGATATTTTGCTTTGTGTGCTAATTACTTCATTATTATAATTCACACTTTTTGGTATGCTTACAAATCATTGAAACCTCTTTTATTCAGTAATTTTGGTATGATACATCTGCAGTATTACATACACCATTGTACTCCCCGGACCCGGGGTACAAATGCACAAATACAAAAAAATTATATGAATAGCCCTAAGTAGGGCTCTCTGTGTTATTATTAATATGAACTCGCACTCGTTCGCCTCCATAGATCACAATTATTTGCCGGTCTGACAGGCCAATAAACGTAGCGATAAGAGGCTTTACGGGTGCCTCATTAGCCGCCCACTCCAGAAATAGGTATTTCCGTATTTTCATCCAACAATTGCCATGTGTCAGACGGAGCCGCCTGGCCTCCGTTTTTCCGGAATACTTTCTGCCTACGGCCAGACACGCACTTATCTGAATATATACCCTTGTATACGAGGAGCCTTTGACGGGATTGTCAATGCGGCACGTGTCTGCATTAGCATTACATGTCTTAAACTGATTACAAAACATGGCCAGGCCAGGCCAGGCCACAACAAACGCTGCTTCGCCTCCTCCGCGTAAAATACTAATTCCAATCAATTTTCGCAGACATCGCCAGACGCTCGGCGTGGTCCCCAAGAAGCCTACGAATTCTGGTTAGATTTTGTGGCCAATTTTGTTATTTTGTTATTTTCTTCTCTTTTTATAATTTGCCGCCACGCCAGAAAAGAAATTCCAAAGTTGACGTAATTTATGAAACGTATGAAATACCAAAATTTTACTTTCTTCTGGAGCGGCAAATTAAGCGAACAGGTTTGTTTATAAATCAGCATCAAACAGCAAAAGCAACAAATGGCGACAGATAACCAAACGAAAGATTCTCGTCTTTGGCCTTTTGATCTGGCCGACAAATTTTTTGGGGGTAGTTGGAAATGCCCAAGCCGTCTGCAGGGCGACATAAAAAGCAGATCACAGAACAAAACAAAATATAAACAGAGATTTTTTCACCACATTCGTACAATGAACTGTCGTATGCAAAGCATTTATGTTATGGCAAATATATTCAGAAAAAATAAACACCGAACAGATTGTAATTCAATAAGCTTGGGTTCCGAGTCTCGACTGTTGTGGTACCCAGTTTTAAAGGGAAAAGTGAAAAAATAAATAAAGTGTATAAGAGCACATTTTTAAGGAATATTTGAATAAGAAATTTAATAAATATATTATATGTCTTAAGGCATTTTAAATAAATATTCCAAATATAAATTATTTAAGGTTCGCAAAAACTTTTTTAATTCAATACCTTTTAAAAATGATACAACTAATGAACAAATAATTTTATAAATAGTTTGAACTAAGTTTAAACTAAGGATGACATTAAATATCTACATATATATAAATAATTAATTGATATTTAACGCGTTAATAGATAAATACAATTTCTTATACTGCAATATTTGTGCGATAAATCGATAATATATTTGGTGTAAGCGACCAATATATTCGATTAAAAAAACAAATGAAAATAGGAACCTCTTTTATTTAATATATCGCACCAATATAATCGGAATAACTGATAAGTGAATGAAAAATAATTTGTCGGATATTCTTCGATAATACCGATATTTGAACGTAAAGTGCACTTTCGATATTTACTCGATATATCAAAGTTTACGATATTTTGATATATTATAATGTTGATCGCGATATTTTAGTCATTTCATCATATTAGACTTTTCCTCTCGATATATGTACATACATACCCTGTAGAAATTGAAAAGATATGAGTATAGCTAGTTTTTGTGATTAAATTAGTTAAATATAAAATATCTTGCCAAATAAAATCTTTAAATATATTGATATTTTATAATATATATTATGCATATAAATTAAGCAAAATCCTATTCATTTCAGCATTTATTTAGCCCAAATTTGAAAAGACAACCTAGCCTCGTCTCAAATTATGAATAGTCAAAGAGATTATACATTTGCATCTACTTTTTCCCCAAATTATTCTACATTGTTCTGCTTTCCTTTCGATGTGTTTTTGAAATTCCCCAAGCGCTTCGTTTGTTCTTTTGCGAAACTTGTTTTCCCGCTTCGAGTGCGGACATTCCGCGGATTAAATATCGCGCAGACAGATGCTGTCGCCGTAGGAATGGGTTGACCAGAAAACCAAAACAAGAAATCCAATTTCTAAACAGCTGCTCCGGAACAAGCTGCTCATCCGCAGCCGTATTGGCTCTCTTTTTATCTCGGTGCTGCTGCTGCTGCTGCTGCTGGCGGCCTCCATTCATCCCGGCATTTCGGGGAGTATAAATAGCTGCGGTCCCGGCCGAATCAATTAGACTCCAAACCAACCGCAAGAATAGCTAAGCAAAACCCCAAGCCAAAGCCAAAGCCCGAAAATGTCGAAATTCCTAGCTGCCGCTATCGTCTTTGTCGCCGTCGTCCTGATGCTTGTCAGTGCCGCCCCCGCGCCGCCCCAGCTGCTGGATGCCCAGACCGCCATTCAGAAGATAATCGGTGAGTCCTGCGATATCAAATAGTTCCTGGCAACTGTCAACTGATTGGCAAACATTCCTTATCCCTTGCAGATGCCTACAACCGCATTCCAGGACCCTCGGTGGTCCACCCCTGGGAGGTGGCCCGAGTGATTGACCCCAACACCTTTGTGGCCCACTTTTAGAGTTTACTACCCAAGAGATGCTACCTGACTACCTTAAACAAAATGCCTAAATAAATTGAAAACAAAAACCTTAGTTAAATCAAAGCAAGTGTCTTTTAATTAACACTAAATAAGGGGTGTAATTATGTTGTTTACTTAAGAAGATTGTAGCTAAAATAATGCTGGAAGTAAACAGGACACTGTAATATATAGAAGAGCGCTGTGAGCTGTTTGCCAACGGCTATTCTAATCAAGATATGACCTTTTGACTGTAGTTAGTTATCTAACACTTCCTTGTTAATAAAGTTAATTAAAATAAGTAAATTTAATTGAAAATATACTTAAATCAAGGACATAACTCTTAACGGTTTGTCTAATTAAATGAAATAAAATCTTAAATTAGTTTTTATAATACTTATAATACTAACTTTTTGATGATAGTTTCTTGCTAATAAACTTAAATCAACACAAAATGCCGAGCTGAAATAAATACTTTACACATTTTTGCTGATTTTAAACATATTTTCACCACTTATTTGTTTAATGCCTAAGTAAAGAGACCTACTAGCACATATTTATTTATTTAAGTCTGGTTTTATTCAGTGTATGTATAAATTAAATGATGATTTTATGCACAGCAATTCTGCAATTCAACAGAACGAAATTATAATTAAAAGCTGGAATCAGCTTCATAAACATAATTCAATATTAAAAGAGCATAAACTTTACAACAAATTACAACAAAAATACTATCTAATGAACTGAAAATGCCAAATTGTGTAGAAAAAACGTTTCAGGCAACTGACACATGTTTGTGGTGCTCTTAATGACTTTACTTTTCATTTAAATTAAACTAACACAAGTAAGACCATCTAACTTTGGGGCGGAGCCGAAGTTGATATACCCTTGCAGATAATTTATTACTTATTAAAAGAGATTTTGATACTAAGAGCACAAATTACACGAGACACCCTGTTTCGCATATTTGTTTATATGGTAGCTAGTTGGCCGATTTTAATGAAAATGTTAACAAAGTGTTTATCGTTTTACAAGTAAGAAAATCTAACTACGGGCAGAGCCAAACTTAATATACCCTTGCAGATAATTTGTTACTCATTATAAATGATTTTCATAAAAAATAACATGTATAATGTAAAATATATGCAAAATGTAGAATTCATATGTAAAATATGAATTTAGACCGATCTTTCCTATGGCAGCTATATGATATATTGGTCTGATTTCAATGAAATTTCTAAGAGGTGGCTATAATTATATTATAAAGGCTCAAATAAAGTTTCATTCGAATATCTTGAAAATATATGATTCCGGCCGTTCCGACATATAAAGCAGTGAGAGTATATAGGAGACTATATGCAAAGTTTAATTCAAAAAGTTTTAAAACTGCGTAGAAACGGACAGACGGACGGACAGACGGACAGACAGACAGACGGACATACAGACAGACAGACAGACGGGCATGGCTAGATCGACTCGGCTGGTGATGATGATTAACAATGCATATACTTTATGGGGTCGGAAATGAATTCTTCACTGCATTGCAAACATCATGGCAAAATTATAATACCCTATGCAAGGGTATAATAAGCTTTAATAAAAAGATTTAGATTAGTTTTCACTAAAATCAAACTAAATATAAGCTTAATTAAAAAAGTTCCAACTGGCGAAGGAAATTAAATAATCACACCGAAATAAACAAAGAGCTGAATAACTTGCATAATTGCATTTGTGGCTCTTTATTCAATTAAACTTATACCAAAATAGTTGTGGCCACAGGCAAAGGTAAACCTTTGATTATTAAATCATAAAGCTTAAAAGTTCATCACC